>NQII01005355.1:3278-27696 GCA_002778355.1 Clitarchus hookeri
GCAGTACTACGCTACGTCGGAAACTGTTGCCAATTCGTGGTCGCTGCTGCTCCCTTCAAGGTTGATGCCAACCAGATTGGGGAAAAGGAAAGACAGCAGTTAGCTATACTATGTGTTTTATTCACTTGATGAGAATAGAAACATGGTGACCCTTGCTACCTCATACCTCTACACACACAAGGTGTTCAACGGACTTTGTACAAGAGCAAAACAGGTGAAGGGGGTCTGTCTGCATGAGGAACCTGGCTTGAAGAGCGGACGAGTGCTGACAAATAAATAGTTGTGAAAACGACACCCAAATTGTGGCTCGTAGTCCTGAAGGGATCTGGGGCACCACGCATGGTGTACGTGTTGGGTGTTGTGACTCTTGACTGCAACAGGGAGTAGCGACGATTCTTTGGCTGCTGCAGTAGGGAAGGCGTCGTCGGCTGAAGAACTGGTAGAAGACTGGTTGGTCTTGGAGAGTCCTCAGGAGGATTGTGGCTGTGCAGTAGAGAGTTTTAGCACAACTTGTGCTAAGACGAGCTATGTGGACAACTTGAGGGTCTCAGAGAAGTTCTTAGGACTGTGGCTGTGTGGTAGAGAGCTTGAGCACAACTTGTGCTGAGGCGAACCACGTTTACAACTGGTGTTTCTGCTGGGTGCAGTACGTTATATTATAATTTTAACATTCCCCTCGGCCAAAGGGTTCTTGTGTGCCTCGTTTGTTTTCGGTAATCTTCGGCCACCTTCGGGTTCGTGCCAGGTAGCGCCGCTGCTGCAATCTCTTGGCGGGGTGTATTTATCTTAGTGCTGCAGAAATTGTTGGCATCAGTCTTCGTCCGTTTTGATAAAAACATATATATTCAATTAAACCAAGACTTTTTAAAATACGGAGTTATTTTCTTTTCAGTTTTCGCAACTAACTACAACTCAAAACATTATGAAACTTTGTTATTTGCAAAATTAAGAAGTAAACAAAAGAACATTGCTGTACACTGTTATTAGGTATGTGTTTATCGTTGTTGTTCAGAATTGTAAATTTTTAACATTGAATTACAGTGTGGTTGAATTCCAGTATAATTTATGTTCGTGATGTGCTTATAGCAGTTGTACCTGGGCTATTGAAAGTAATGTTGGCAGCATTCACTGGCATGACCCCTAACTGAAATTATAAATTACACAAATGAGAATATATCACTTTTTTCATAAGTATGTTTCACTATTTATGAATAATCCTAATCAACACAAATTATATGGGCTTTTTACGGTTTGTCTGTTTTTATAACATAACCTAATTCCAATACTTAGGTTGCACTCACATTCAGTCCTAACATAGCTTGCCTTGGGCAATTTCTTGTTTATATTTGTAATATATGTAAATTAAATAATAAATCTACATAAATTTGTGTCTTAAGGATTATGTTCTGATTTATTGAATTGGATTTTTAATTTCAAAGCTAAAAAGTTATCAAAATATGTACTGCTAATGTATGTTTCAGGTAGTAATTTTTTGTAGGTATAAAAATTGAGCAGCATCAATGTATGGAGTGTTAATCTGCAATACTTAATATTAAATATGTTGGATTTGGTTTGTATAACAATTTTTTTCACACTAATTGTTTTATCAAAAAACCTATGTCTGCTTTTTAAAAAAAAACTGTATCAGCCCTTGTATTTTAAAAGAATTTGGTTGTCGTACATTATCATAAGATATTTCATCCACAAATTGTTTAAAATTGTTATGGTCACCAAATCTGTTGAACATAAAAACTATGGAAACAGGTTTTGTTTTGACAGCAAAACTTGTACATACTATTTTATTTATTTAATTTGCCTCGTGCAATTTTTTTTAAATGTTTAAATTTTTAGAACTAAAATATTTAGCAAATCTAGCACTATAAATTGAAAACAATTCTTAAGCCCAAATTAAATAAGCCTAATAATTTTTTTGTAGTTTTAGTAGACAGATGTTTGTATATTCTGAAATATTTGTGTGGTACTTAAATATTTATACATGTGTACAGGAATTGTACATGAATTTTATCATGCCACTATGCTAGACACCCTGTTTTATGTTTGGTTGAATTTCAGTTTATTGATCCTGGTCATTTCTGGGCACACAACCTATCAAATGAAGTTGAGGCGATCCTGAGGATTATCAACGTTAACCAGCAGGATTTGATTCCACTGACGGAGAAGCCAAAGCCTGGCCAGTTGCTGGCTGCACCTTACACTGATAGTGGCATGACTTTGTATTACAGAGCCAGGGTCAATATCATCCTGCGTGCAAGGGACCAAACTAGAGTAGAGGTTAGTAAAGATTTTATGTATTGGTACAGCTGTTCATTAAAATAATGCCTGATAAAAATATTTTTGTCCAATATTTTATATATTTGAATATTAATGCTGACACAAAGTTTTTATAGGAATGTCAGCAGCAAATTATGAAAAATAATTTTGTGTTTTTGTCGTAGCAACTGAAATGCACTTTTTTTAATACATATTGGAATGAGTTGAGTTGTTGAGAGATTTGAACGACTATTAACAATGAGATCTTTAGAGCCAATATATAGGAATGAGATTTGGTATTAGGGTAGCACAGTATGTTCATAAGTGTCACATTGGCACGGGTATTTGTTATTGGAAACATGACATTAATTTGTGCTTGTGATGGATGGCTACAGACTGTGCTGAAAGGAAGAATAAAGCTGGTCTTCAGGAATTTTTCAGTTAACTCTGAACACACTACAGTATAACCTCAATAATTAGAAATCCTCAGGGACAACATTTTTTACTTCAAATTACATCATTTTAAATTATCAAACTTTAAAAAAAAAATTTTGGTCATTATGTTAGTGGTTGAGGAATGTCTTATTTTCCTTTGAGAACAGTGTTAACATTGCGCAAGTTTAAGAATATCAGTATTTGCTTTATTTACCCGCACATGCCACTTCCTTTTATCTCAAAAATAAGACCACCTAAATGGTGCCAATGATATGTGGGTCAGGCAGAACTGGAGTTATTTATGCACTCTGATGTATTGAGGTGTTTGCCGGTGGCAAGGAAAGCGCTGGCTCACTCTTACAAGATCTTTTTTTGTTGAATGGAAGACATTTAGAATAAAATGGAGCCAGTGCTTTTGTCGATGAGGGTACTTCATTCCAAGATTAAATCTGTGTGTCGGAGGCCAAGATGTGCAGGAGCAATAAGGCCGTTATGCATCATAAACCATTCTGCCTCTACGCACAAGCCACTGAACTGTGCGCAGTATTTCAGTCTGCAACTTGCCTCTGGGTCACTTTTAACTTCCCATTTATACATTTACATTTTTATGTACGAAAGAATTCAAGATGGNTGCAACTTGCCTCTGGGTCACTTTTAACTTCCCATTTATACATTTACATTTTTATGTACGAAAGAATTCAAGATGGTGCTGCATGTCAACATCTTAATCTAGGTCGACACACGAGGATGGGTGGTGTTGCGAGTTGACAGTGAGTATCGATTGTTTGCGGTGTGTATGATAAACTGCTTGTGNACACACGAGGATGGGTGGTGTTGCGAGTTGACAGTGAGTATCGATTGTTTGCGGTGTGTATGATAAACTGCTTGTATCTCTGCAATTGGTTGAATTTTTTGTGTTGTATATTAAACAAAACCCAATTTAGTTCGGAAGTGGTTAAAAAATCCTTATCTTTACATAAAGCTTACTTATGGACTTTTAATCAATCCCATTTTGGAAGATGCAAGGTAATCTTTGTTGTCATGAAAGTTAAACTAAATTTTATTTCTTAGTGAAATATTTTTACACAGTTCAGATAGGGTTTCAGGCCGGGAATTGAAAATCTTACCTTAAAGTGAAAGATACATTAATGTGAAGTACGTTATAATGGGATTTTACTATAGCTACTTTCCAAAGTAAAGTATTGTCTGCACCTACTGGTGTGATTATGCACTCTTTAACTGCTTTAGCAACTTGCACAGGTGCTTGAAAGAGTCTATACACAGGCATTGAGGTTTTACATTGAACCAGTTCGAGATGTCGAGCANTTGAAAGAGTCTATACACAGGCATTGAGGTTTTACATTGAACCAGTTCGAGATGTCGAGCACACTTCTCGGTGATCAAACTGTACTGACTGGCTGAGTCCAAGAGGGCTCTGACTGTCATAGGGCTTTCCTCAACATTTGGAATGTTGGTCAGGATCGTTGATAGCAGCATTGTAGGAGGATTTCCTGCAAGTCTTTAGGAGGAGATACCATTGAATTGGACACTTGATGCGGGCAACATATTATCCCTTGGTGGTGGTGTTGGTATGTCCTCAAGAAAATAAATTGAGGTACAATGTCTGGCCACACAAACATGACATCTTGATTTTTAAGGACATATCTTACTTAGATAGGTGGGATGGTTGTAAGTAATTTAAACACTCTATGCTTGACGTCACCACTAGATATTACTCCTTAGGGAACAAGGCTAGAAACTGTGAACACTGGTACTGCCAATGTTGTTCGCGACCCTCTGCAGACAGTTTTGTGCAGAAGAGCTGAAAATAAATGTCTTTGATAATAAAACATCATCTTGGACTTGCAAAATTTTTTGCAGAAATTGACTAATGCAGTCAAGGTGGAAGAGAATTGCTGGGCAATGTAATTTCCCAATGTGTTTGAAAAGTTACATCTAACTTCTGGCAAAAGATAGGTAATACATAGTATTAAGTTCCAGTGATATACTAGTATCTCAGTGTCCTCAACTTCTGTTTCATTTTGTGTGATTACAGTCAACAGCTTTCTTAGTGATGTGGAAGAGTCATTTGAGACTCAGGGAGTGTCCGGCTATGATTGTACATGGAGGGAAACAATAAACTTTTTTGTTTTCAAACTTTCCAAAAAATATTTTCCATGCAGTAAAGTTTGCACTAGGTAGTGTCAGTGCCCTAATCATACTGAGTGGTTCCCCTTTATAGAAAAACCTGAGATTCAAAAGCTTTTCAGCAGTTATTAAAACAGGATAGTTGAAGAATAAGCAAAAAGAAGAATTTTGAGAAATTCATCCACGGTTTGGAGTCTCCAGCAGAAGTTTGAAGCTCGATTTTGGGAAATGGGACATATGCTATAGAATTGGAAGGAGCAGTGGATAAACTGCGTTGTGATTTCTCATCCAGTGACTCCGAGTGCCATGACGTTGCTTAAGGCTGCATGAGCGCCTGCTTCAAAGTCAGCTGTGCCTTCACCAGTAAATCCTGCTCTAAGGTATTTAACTTTGAAGAGCGACTTGATGATGGGAAGGTCTAAAGCTTGTGAGTGCACGTGATGTTACAAGCTGCCATAAATGAGTATGACCCAAGTGAAACTTTACTTATCAGGCACACATGCTTCCACATCACCATTGCAAAAAAAAAAAGTTGTACGTGCAAAACAAACTCTTTAATAGGCATGCTTGATATGAAAAAGGGAAATTGACAGTACATAATTGTTGATACATAAAATGGTTTCTTTGAGAGGATCTTGACAGTCTAAAAGCAAATTGAAATTGAACAGACTTACATTAACTAAAAACGTTGCTAGTATCTCTGTTCTTTTTTATGTTTAATAGAAGAAAGCACTATTTATATGGTAAATGGATGAAAACATTGATAAAACTGGCATATGTGGTCTGGATAATTAAAGTTTGTGCTTGATGGACTATATTAAATTGAGAACAGCATTTGAACAACACACAAAACAAGGCTCACCTCGATGCCGTCTTTGGAAGTTGTACTAGCAGAAAAGCAGTTCAATGTTGGGACACGGAGATTGGTTGTGCGCAGCCAGCAAGATTGGTTTACCTCTTTTTTAGTCTATGGTATTAAGTACAATGAAAACTAATTACGATTTAATACCAAAATAAAATTTGCATAAAAAATATATCCTCATGCTCGCACTGAGAAAATAATGTTTGAGTACCATTCCATCATATTAATAGAAGTGCTAGAGTATTATAATTATATGCTTACAGTTACTGATGGCAAGTCCAAAAATCAAACTCCACCTTCTTGAAACTTTGTGTGTCAACACTAATATTATGCAACAATGCTAAGTTTTCTTCTTCCAAATTTGCGGTGGTGTGTAATTTACCGCCTCGGAAAAATGAATTTTTATAAATACTGAAAGTTGCTCTCCCTTGATTGGCACTGTCCACTTTAAAATATTGCCACACTTCACTCATAGTATAACTGGATAGTTTTTTTTACAAAATTATCACATTTCTATGAACCTTTTAGAATTTTCTACATTACAAAAACTGTGTGGTACAACCAACAGTAAATTACTAATTACTGTACATGTGCAGTCTGCCTGAAATAAGACATGCGGAAACATAATGACGTATTTATTTTTGTATTTATGCTTGTGGCTCAGGTTTAACCCTTGTTCCAAAAAAAAAACTGCCATTTTAAAAGAACATGCTTGTTGCAAGTCTGCCACCCTTGTGATTGGGTACTGTGAACAAAGTTAGGAATTGACGCGTTATTGTAATATTTATATATTACTGCTGGTTGTTTCTAATTGCTTTATCTAAAAAATCTTAGTTCTTGGTTCTACAGTAGGAGGATAACATTACCGAAGCCATGTAAAGTAATTTGTTAAAGAATGGTTCCCAGTGTTATCAATAAGTTATGTAGGCTTCTTATGCTCTCCTGACCTAATGTTATGCTACTATAAATTTACTGAATTCACAATATGACTGTTGAATGATTATAATATACATGGGCAATGTTAAAATATATAACTGTATACTGATTAAATATTCCTGAAACTTCAGTTTCACGTGCAATACCATCCATAAGTTTTTGATATTCAATATTTTTATACTACTAGGGTATCGATGGTATCAAGGTATCGCGAGTATCAAAGTCCCATCTCTAGACTAAATTCTCTCTCCTGAAAGTGCTTCTTGGCTTGGTATTTAAAATGTGGTAAGTTTGTTTTTCTTCTAATTATATATACCGCACTTTTAAGAATATTTTCAAGTGAGGTTATTTTTAAACACTTTATTTAGCCAAGACTGCTCATTACTTGGCTCCAGTTTCTCTTCTATCAGTTCCTCGGAAGCAGTATTTCGTGTATCTAGTTTAATGTAGTCGTGATAAGGAGGTTACATGTTGAAAATGTATTTCACTTCATTTCATTTTTGTCCTTTTATAGGTAGGTATTCCATAAATTTTTGGTTCTAAAACTGTTTTATCCACTTGATAGGAAACAGTGTTAGCATGGGAGTAGGTGCTGCTCAACTCAGGTCATGTTAAATTGTAGCAGACATACATCTTATCTGTGCCGATTCTGTCATAAAATAATTGATTAAATCATTCCTACTTTTGATTTGTTAATGCTTGTATGTGTTTAATTTTTGTATATAGTAGCAATGATGGAAAGTTACATTTTGTTTCATAAACTTATTCAAGAATCAAAATTCAATATTTAAGTGCAGAATTAAAATATGTATGGGACAATATTATGTTGAAACGTTTGTAATGTGTGTGATGAACAAGATAAAATGTGTAGTTTGTGACATAACTTTCATTTTAAACTATTCTCAGTTTACTGCGCTGTGGACAATAACCTGGTGTAAGAAGCACATTTTCTTTATGTTGAGAAGTGTTGACCATTATACTATTTTCTTATGGCTTGATCTATTTTTCATGCCTCCTGTTTGAGTTAACTTAAGTTTAAGATCACTTAGATGTACATTATTAAACATTAAGTATTTCTTTCAGTTGGCCACAATTTTTTTCTGTACTACTGAATTTTTGAGGTGTGTTGTGCCTTTTTGTTTAGGTGTTTTTTGTGGACTACGGAAATACAGAAGTTGTGACAGAGTCTGAGCTGCGTGACTTTGGCCCTAGCCTCTTACCAGATGATGATTACAATATCCTTGACCACAGAGCCCAGGCTTTCGAGTGTATTCTATGTGAAGTACAGCCTTCTCTTAAGTTCAGTGACAAGGGGCATNTAAGTGTTAATTTCTGTCATAAATTTTATTGCTTCATAAATATTTTAAATTGTTTTTATACATTTTTAAGATAATATACGTATGTAATACGTACATACCTACTACTGTACATACAGTATTNACAAATATGAGAGGACCAGGAATGTTGCATGCTTGTTTGTTGTAGTGAAGTTCTTTGGAGCAGAGAACCCGCACAAAAATTTTAACATGGGTACAAAATAATTATGAAATATATAATTATTCAAATGAGTATAACATTATGAAGTATTTTATTGAAATACAAGAAACTAGGGATAGGTCAAATCCTGTTTTTCGCACAATCTGAATGCATAGTGGAATCGTTTAGAATCTCCTCGAATCTCAAACCTAACTTCAAAGCCATGCTTCCAAAAAAAAGTATGTTTAAATATCGTATCTCTAGTAGGAATTAATTGGGAACAAAGCTACATATAATTCTATACTACGCCGGCTCAACACAAAAGTCTAGCTGAGCTATTATGAGCTTAGGTGTGCGGGTTGTTGGCGGAGCCACTGTCTTACCTCTTCCTGCCATGCGTCAGGCACTCATCGGCGTAGGTCCGGCGTGGGGTCCCCTGACCCGGCTTGCGGCAACGGCATATGCTGGTCGGCTCTGCTGTGGCAGGCGGGCGTCCGGCCTGCTGCTGATTGATGACGGTGCTGATCCAACATCGTCAGCTGGCTCGACGCCCAGTACCAAAGGCGGGCCTAGGCGGAGGTACTTGACGACTGGGTGCACAGCTCCATGGAGTTTCACAAGTGGATCAAACAAGTTACTGGGAGAAACTGTGAGGTGAGACCTCCACAGTTGGCGGGCGGCATAAGCTCGTTCCCAGGTGGCCAGGTAGCTGAAGGCTGGGGCAGTTGGTTTAAGTAGTGCCTGCTTCTCAGACAGGACAGCAGCTGTCTTCCTGTCGCTCCACTTATGTGGGTAAACAGCATTTACTGGGAATGACGTGCTACTGTTCACGTCCGCAGCGAGATGGCATGCAACTAAATCCCTAGCTAGAGTGTATCCCAGAAGGGGTAGATCCCTCCCTTGTCATAACCTAGCACTCCTTCCAGCGGATTTATACGCTGTGGATGGAGTGGATTAGCTACCATGGGGGATCTAACCTCTTCGTCGTATGTCTTGCTAGTGGTCGTGGCTCTTCCGTACGTGTGCACCAGGTACCTTTACATGCCTGGTCCACAGTATGGGTGGCCATCTAAAGGGGTTGTGTTTTGATGATGTACCTCAAGTCATTTTTAGGGGACGGGTCGCAGTTGTGCACTAATTTTGGCAAAACCAATCTCAGATCCGCAGTTCCCTGCCTCTTCTTTGCGGGGTGATGCTTAGCAGGGATAACTAACCACAATTCATACAAGAGAAAGCAGATGATGGTTAGACTAGTAACTTTTTAAATTCTGTCCAGAATAGAACATGGTGACCCGTACTCTCCTGCTGTAACCAAGGCACTGATTAACTCTTGGAAGGTAAAAGCAAAGACAGGTAAAGGGGCCTGTCAGCTTGAAGAGCCTTGCCTGAAGGGTGTACGAGAAGAGCAAAGAACAACTAGCCCTAACTGAAGGTGGTGGTGTCCTGAAGGGACCTAAGGAGGAGAGTATGGGGTGTGGGGTTTACGGCAAGTGTCAAGTGTGGGGGGAAAGACAACTCTTCGGGGCTGCAACGCGTGCTTGTAGAAGTCCTGTGTTGGTAACTGCGGATCACTGGGTTTCTTTACTAGGCGAAACAGAGTAGACAAAGCAGAGAGCCTTAGTATGACTTGTGCTAAGGCAAACTGCTGGTATCAACTGCTGTTCTGTGGTGGTGCAGGGCCATATATTCCCCTGCGCTAGGGGTGTCTCTGGTTCTTTTGGCTTTCTGGTAGCATTGGCGGAGGTGGCTCCTCCCTCGTAGGCAGAGTCATACTTGCAGCCATCTCGGGGAAGTGGCAGGAAGCAGGTCTTCTTGTTGTACGGCTGGTATCGGCTGCAAGAGCTCAGGTACAGCTTCGCTAGTGGTTTACTGGTTTCCCTTCTCACGGGGTTCTGAAGTTAGGCGGGGGTGATTTATAATATTCTCTTCCTTCAGGTGCATTCCACTCTCCAGGCATCCACCTTATCTTTGGAGACTGAATACTGTCTTGGGTAGCTGCCATTCAGGGTTGTATCACTTCTAGGGCACGTGATGATATGTAGTTGCAGCAAAATTAAATGGTGTTTATACGAGTCATGCATCAAGTTTCTGTGATTCACTTCAGAGCGGGCCGTCGATAACATGAGCAGAAGCTGTCCATCATTGGGTATGGGCCATTCACGATTACTTCATACTTTTATGAAGCCCTGCTGAAGTTCTACTTTTGGATACTGATTATGTATCCTGCTACACGTAAACAAAAGCACTGCCAGGTGACTTATAACATTTAAACTGTCAAATACTTTGTTTAGGAGCGAAGCTTTGCATTTTTGAAGTCGAATCAAAGACTTCTGTACCTTCGACTTAATCTTCGAATGAAAAAATCTTTATCTTAAAAGTCGAACATTTGCACAAAGTGTTCCCCCCCACCCTGTTCATTATGAACTTTGACAGTATTCCCTTATAAGGAAGCACATCTAGAAACAANTGGATACTGATTATGTATCCTGCTACACGTAAACAAAAGCACTGCCAGGTGACTTATAACATTTCAACTGTCAAATACTTTGTTTAGGGGTGTGCGAAGCTTCACATTTTTGAAGTCGAATCGAAGACTTCTGTACCTTCGACTTAATCTTCAAATGAAAAAATCTTTGTCTTAAAAGTCGAACATTTGCACAAAGTGTTCCCCCCACCCTGTTCATTATGAACTTTGACAGTATTCCCTTATAAGGAAGCACATCTAGAAACGAAAGCCTCAGTAGAAAAAGTGCTAAACTTCCACTGTTTTTCAAACAAAGTTTGTAGTTTTTGTCCCAAGCTCCACCGTGCTGAAATAACAACAGTTGGGGTGCCTGTAAACAGCAGACTGTGGAAACCCTTGTGTAGTGTTAAGCCAATCCTCCTAACCAGTGTCCTGGTAATCAAAGACACACACTCGTGGAAAGGCAGCTTAGGAGGGTGACCGACCATAACATAACACAAATACAATGTGGATTTTCTGTTTCAATAATTTATGTTTCTTTGCCTTTATAATTTTGACATGGCTATTTTGTTTTTATGCTATTATTTTCGTGACATTTTGCACCCAGCCACACCCACAAACCAGACATTGAAGTGTGGATGATGATCAAGTCTGTATGCATTGCTTGTCAAAATGTATTATCAGTTTTTTATTTTGGTCCCTTAAAAAATTATCCATACATGTTCAGTTTGACTTACGTTTATATTTTTTAAAAAATTATTGTGTTTTTTAGTTAAATTGTTTTCCCACGGGTTATTAAGAGATATTATTTTATCATGTTTATTATATTTTATTAAATATTTATTATATAAAGTACTTTGCATATGTAAATTAATAAATCAGTTTTGTATATTATTCCCTAATATAATTTGAGCATAGAAAGTATTCCCTTCATATTCGTTATAAAAAANTAGAAAGTGTTCCCTTCATATTCGTTATAAAAGATGTTCTATTATATTTACTATTTCATTTGTTACATTTTTATGTTAAAAATTTATTGTGACATGTTATTTATTTTGAATCTTCCTGTTCATAAACAAACATTTTACGTATACCAACCCAAGTTTAAATAATCAATTAGTCTACATTTTGATATTTGAAAATAACTCTGTTTTGAGAGTAGATATTTTGCAAGTAATAATAACCTTGTGTCATATATAGGAATAATACACCATTTTTGTTTTAAGCCTATTACTTGACTGTCAACAACAGTAAAACATGTAAACAGCCTTACGCATGCTTACTGTTTTCTGAGTTCAGAATTATGTTTTTTACTTACATACTTACTTGCATGGTTTGTTGTATTAGTCTAGTTACTTTTTGGACACTGTAAAATGAAATAAGTTAAAATTTCCATTTTCTGTTTTATATCCCATATTAAACAGGGAAATTTTATGTTGTCGGAAGCAGACATGGGAAAATTATGCTTCGGTTTTTAATACTTTATATACACGTTTATTTCATACATATTCTCGGCAACGATATCATCATTGTAGTTCCCGTAGTTAGCAATCACTTTTTGTCTCCTTTTAGGTCATAATGCATCCCAGTCTCATTTGTATAAACTTCATATAGTCCCTAATCCCTACTGTCGTGCCCCTAGTAAAGATTTGACCCATCTCTTGTTTCAGTGTTCCACTGGCGGCGATCGAAGTACATTTTATGCTGTCCTTCAACGACTTTGTGTGAGGTTTCCTGTCTCTTACCCTTCTGTACTTTTTCATGATCCTCTGGTAGTTCATCAGGTTCTTGCTCGGTTTTTACTTGAGCAGGATGATATTATCTGATTTTGGGAGTTTGGTGTCCTGTTAGTTGTCCAAGTTGACTGGCCCTCTCCTACTTTGCTATCTCTTGTTCCACGGCCTTTCTTTCTCTCCATGGTTGATGTACCTCTACCCAGAAGAATAGTATTTGTGTTCCCATCTGGTTTTGTTCCTTGTTTGTTTTTCCAGTGATTAATACAGCGTATTTGTATTTGCTCCTATTTTTCGGTTTTGGCAGTGGGCTTTACTGTTGGCCACATTACCACAAAAAATAGTAATAAATAATTGTGAACAACAGAAAAATGTGGAGGAACCTCGATACATTGTTCCCGTATCCACGTTTATTTTACAGGTTTCCTATAAATTTTTTTTCTAAATTGGTTATAAACGCCAGCCAGCATAAAATGTTTTTCATGTATATTTTTAATGGATTTTGTATGCATGTTTTTTTTTTTTTTTTTTTTCGTATTGTTGTTGAGGGCTGTTATCCAGTTATAGGCAATGCCATAGCAGTTAATGTATTTATCACGCGCAGGAGTTCGGCGGCACCAAATGGGACTGGATATATGGAGTATGGTAGTTTTTATAAAGTTTATAGGTATCTAAGTGTATCATCATTACTTTCTTGCAGATTTTTATATTTTAATATTTTGGTTTTTAGCAGTACAAAATTAGGATATGTTTTATTCCATTGCTCAGTGTCTAATAGGCATACATTTTTATTGGCAGTATCAGTACAAATGAGTTGAATAAACTTGAAAACTGTAGGCCACTATAAATTAATCTATATATTTTTTGATCCTTCGACTTTGATTTTCTTCAAAATTCCTTCGCAGAATGTAAGCTTCGCTTCAACTTCGCTTCACATTTAAAACAAGACCTTCGCACATGCATAACTCTGTTTTAGTGTTTTCAGCTGTTCAAAGAATGCTACATACTAAATAAAAATTTTAGTTATAAATGTTTAAAAAGCGTTTTGTACAAATGTTTACAATTCAGGCCTATAACCATATTTATGACTTTTTAACAGAGTATGTTTCGATGATACAGTGGAACCTCGTTAATAAAGGTTCGGTTAATGCGAAGAACTTGTTTTTGCAAAGTGATTTTCTGGTCTGTGAACCTGTGGTATGCAATTCCAAGGTGAAAAAACTGTTTAAATCTGTATACTGATAATACATACAACAAAGTATTTTTTACTCCCCACGTAATTATTAGCTTGAAATTCTGAATGATTAATACGTATACATTAAAGTAGGGATGTTAAATTTGATTCCACGATTCCTAGATACCTCCGATTCTTAAGGAATCATGGGATTTAGAATTGATGGATTAGGAATCGAAGCAATGAAAACCAATTACTACAAATTTTTGCTTTATATCTTTGTTACCTTTTAACTGTTTACAACAGATTTACACATATAGTTAATGCAATGTTTTACACTATATTTGTGCATTAAAAATATGAAAGGTGAAAAGTATATTCAAATAAAATTCTACTTACGTCATTTTCACATAACCTATATTTTTCCTTAGGAAAAAATGTACGAAATGTAAACCCATATAAAATTATTTGGTTTTACTATTACTTTCTCTCCATATTTTGTCTAAAAAAAAAAGGAATTGGTTACAACAAGAATTTTAAACTGAACAAATTACATTTGCAATTTAAAGTAATGCTGCTGCGATAAACAAGACAAATATAAATTTTTACAATGAGTACAAAATGAATACTGACAGCTGGCACACAGTATTAACAAAAAACAGAAATAAGAAAAGCTTTGTGTTTCAAAATACAATACAGACATAATATTTTATTGGCCGTAAGCAATATGCCTGATTTGCGAATGTTGTTACTTCAGATGCTATTCAAACTATCCTATTTGGTCAGTGATGAAATAGCAACATAACCAATTGCACAATAAAAAACAATCAATTTTGCTAACGTTTTATCATAATAAAGACAATTACTCCAAGTAATTAGTTATATACAATCTTAAAATAAATTAATTGAAATTTTAAGTAATATGCACTAAGAATTGTTGTACCAATTATAATAATCTTATTGATATTGCATGCAGTTTTGAACTGACTGTGGCTGTGTGCATGGCAATTTTTTCTAGTTTACAATAGCGCTGCAGTTTTTTTTTTTTTTTTTTTTTTCCAGTACTTATTTTCATAGGCGTTTGGCATTTGGTACAATCAGTACATATGTTCTGAAGTGTTATTCAAATTTCAAAAGTTAAAGAAGTTAATAGCAACAACAGACTTTTTCTGCGCATGATAAATTAATTTTTCTTTTAATATGTTTTGATAATTCACTGTATTTGTAAGAACATTTATCATGTCAAGGATTTAAGATATTTGGAATCTGTAGTCGAGAATGGTATCGGAATCGAGAATTGAGAATCGGATATATCTGGTATCGTGACATCCTTACATTACTGCAACACATTAACCAACTTCGGTTTTCATAACAGTTCATTACAATTAATCTCCACATTTCTCAATAAATTTCTGGTAGTACTAATTCTTCGGTCTTTCAGAAAGTAATTTAAATGCTCACGTTAATGATAGAAAAATATTTTCCCGAAAAAATATATGGATTTGGGTACATGAATGTCGGACAGGTTACTTTTTTGGGAAATAAACTTTTGCTAAAGTAACAGTTTTTCTTGATCTCATAGATAGTATAATACAATAGCGTGACAGTTTCCAAATAAATTTAGTGTTTGTCATAGATACGATGGAAGCGCTGCACCGTGTTACATGTTAGAAACTACACTGCTGTGTGCGAGACTGTGATCACAACTGCTTGCGCTCAGTTACATTTACCAACTTGTGAGCGCAGATATAGATAGTGTTTGGCTCTCTTGTGACGGTACTCTTTGTGCATGCATGGATGAAACCATCTGGTGTAGTTAACCTGTGGAAACGTCCTGTTTGTGTGGCTAGAAATTGTTCCTGTGTTATGCAGACTTTAATTTTAAGTTTGTATACCGTATTAATTTTTGCATTTCTGTGTTTTAAATATTGCAATGAATGGCAAGAGATGAGGCATCTCGTTGGATTTAAAACTCAAATTTATTGATTAAGTTGATGCAAATAAAAAAATTGAATACTGAAATTGAGAGAGACTATGAAATTCCTTTGTTGTCGAAATCTACTATTCTGAAAAATCAGTATAAATTATTACATGCACTGGGTTTTTCAATGAATTTGACAAAGCGCAAAAAATATTTTCCTCAGTTATGTTAACTCAGTGGGAGATTTTATGCTGTGTGTGACACTTTTCTTTCGAGACTAAACTATTCCCAAAAAAAAAAATGGTTTTTTTTTTAAATTGAATTAATGTTACGTAATGAATACTTGTAGTACACTGAAGAGCCAAAAATACTGGTGCACCTGCCTAATATCGTAATAGGCCCCCCCCCTCCACCCCTGAGCATGCAGAAGTGCCGCAAGACGACGTGGCATGGACTCGACTAATGTCTGAAGGCANGACGTGGCATGGACTCGACTAATGTCTGAAGGTATGCAGGAGGCAACTCACACCATGAATCCTGCAGGGCAGTCCAGAAATCCAATCTGCGCCAATTTGAGAAAGAGTTGCTCGTCTGTCATGTTTAATGATTCTCGTTGGTTGTAGTTTGTCCCGTTCTTTCATAATCTTTTTCCAGCCGCAGCAATGTTGAAAATATGATGTTTTACCGGATTCCCGATATTCACGGTACACGCGTGAAATGGTCGTACGTGAACATCCAAATGTTATCGCTACCTCGGAGATGCTATGTCCCATCTCTCGTGCGCCGACTATAACACCACGTTCAAACACACTTAAATCTTGATAACCTGCCATTGTAGCAGCAGTAACTGATCTAGCTGCCGACCGCATCGCATTACTCTGATTGGTTCCATACCTCTGTTATTTGCATACGCACGCCTATATCAGTTTTTTGGCTCTTCAGTGTATGACAGTGCTTAATTATTTTTGTATTGTAAAAGTATTTATTTTTTGCTACTTACCTGCATCAAATTAAAGTAATAAATTTATTGCATATTTGATATGAAAATATAATTACCCAACTAGTTCCCTTTTCGTTGACAGTATGAACAATTTTGAGTCTTTCATACATGACACACATCTCATTAAAGANACCCAACTAGTTCCCTTTTCGTTGACAGTATGAACAATTTTGAGTCTTTCATACATGACACACATCTCATTAAAGAGTCTACTGTACATTCTGGTGATGAGGCAATAAAATTTTATACAAATTAATTCCACTTTCAGTTGAATGTTTAAGAAATTTATTTCACAGATTATTGCTGTGAATCAGAACTACTTCTTTTGTTATTAATGCTAAATTTTGTATATAATTTCCAAATTTTTAGGTTTTGGGCTTGTACCAACATAAAAGAAAGTTTGCAGTTTTGACTGAACAATTCTCATTATTACAAAGTAGCCAGATTTTTGTTCCTTCAGGTTTGTATTAATAAGATTTCACTGTAGTTCTTTAAAGCCTGCCAACAGTATTATTGTTAAAAGTTTTTGTGTTAATCATGATATTGCACATTACAAATAGTAAATGTTAATATTTTGGCACGGTAGTGTTTTAGCCTGTTACAACTGTGGGGGGAAGAACTCTAATATTTAACCTTTTTGTTTTTGTTGTTTTATTTCGTTAAAAGGACCGCCTCAGTCTGAATAAATATCAAAACAAAGGAGCATCCAGTCCAACAAAAAGACAGCAAACTCAAGCACGCAACTCATCCTGCTTATTTTTGTTACATAGCAGCAACAAACTTAAAAGACAGCTGTGAACAAGCACACACATAGGCCTGCCATAACTTTTATTCCGCTCACATTTCTTTGCATACTTAGTTTTTAATAGTTTTATTTAATTATTTATTTAAAAAATTTTGGCTGGGCTTTAGTAATTTATTGGGATTATGGCAAACATTCAAATCACAGAAAAGTAGGCATGTTAAACAATTGTGTTTCAAACGCCTAGGCNTATTTATTTAAAAATTTTTGGCTGGGCTTTAGTAATTTATTGGGATTATGGCAAACATTCAAATCACAGAAAAGTAGGCATGTTAAACAATTGTGTTTCAAACGCCTAGGCCAAATTACAAAGTTGTAATAAATAAAGAGACAAGAATTTCAAATAATTCATTTAGTCATACAAACTGTTTATGGTTAAAACATGTAAATTTTGCATGTCCAATATTTTCAATCACACAAACAATTTTGCTTAGCGTAATGACCACCACAGAGACACAATAACAACCATTTCATTTGCAACTGATACAACACACGTTGCAGTACAATTCCTGTGGTGGAAATACAGATTTCACAACTTCAGAACTTGAGACTAGGTAGGTTGAAGAAAGCTTAACGTGAACAAACTTGATTAGGTAATTCAAAGTCATTTTCGCTGGAAGAAAATGTATCGTTTGATTCAGCAATAAAGCAGTACGCCATGTCATGTATCCACTTTCGCCAACTTACAATTTGTAACCATTCCACGATCACGTATAAATATTAAAATAAGTATTCAAACAAGAATCTTGTTTCAATTTTAAATCACAAATTCAAACGTCATTATGTTTGCTGTAATAAGTATGAAACGTACTAAAATTAATAACATGTATTATTTTCCAGCTACTAACACTGCAAAACTTGTAGAGGTAAGATAATATTGGCAGGCTCCATTCCACCTATTCAAGTTTCTTCCTCAGACAAAAAAGACACCAGTTCACTAGAGCCTTGGTACTGTATTTTTTACTGATATTGTTTTAATAGTAACAATAAAATATGTTTCCGTAAGTGCTTCCTGAAAATAACATAATTTTTACTGCGAACTGTTTTTTTTACTAGCTATTGCCGACATCACTGCTCTCACTGTTTTCAATTTGTATTGCATACAAAATTAATATTATAATTTATGGAATGCAGTAGAGACCCGAATTTCCGAAGCCTCACGGTGCCTGAGAATGACCTTGCAAAATTGCGGACCTCTGCTATGAAGTGATTAGGCGTTAGCTGGACAGCCTGCCTGATCACACCTTCAAACATTGAACCAGGACACGAGCGTGATTGCAATAACACCTGTGAAAGACAGTTGCAGAAATCCCCTCCATTAGCCAGTAAACGGGGTCGAAAATATTAAACCATGAGCCCGATATAGGCCAACGTAACACTGGGAGCAAGGTCTTTTGTCGTTGTGCCACTGGAACGAGAAGACCACTGAAGATGGTATGACTGCTAATCCTGGTTGCGGTATTTTGGTGGTCTGCTTCTATCGTCGTTCACATAACAATCCTGGAGTTGCAGTTAATTATTTTAGTCAAATTGATGTTCGCGACATATTATGTTGGAAGACTTTCGCTTTACATGAAAGTGTGTTATAAATCAAACTGCAATTGTATCTGTTGCTCAGGCTCCTGTATTGTATTCAAGAAAGAGAATGAAGATGGAGTTAGGTGATGAAATTTGATGTTTCATAAATTAGTTGGTATTACTGGTGATATTCTTGTTGGTCATGTACAGCCTCCGGTAACATGAACAAGGTGGGAACTTTCCAATTAGATTGTATTAGTAATGGCGTGAGGTAATAATACTTAATACAATTAATTTGCATCTTGGTGTTCCATTTAAGCTCCCCGATCAATAGTCACGTAAATAGTTATTGTTGTATAATCCTTATGTTCAATAAACTCTATCTTATACTGTTGTGCTCTACCTAATCATGACTCATTATTTAACTACGCCCATAGCATACAATTAGTGCCAAATTGTTTTCAGGAAATCCAATTTAAGCTGTGTATGTTTGTAATAAAAAGTGTTGACAAGCTTGTTTTGTTATACAATGGCAACCAAAGTGCTCAGAAGCCAGTGTATAACCCCATGTCTCACAACAGGATGAGACATATTGATGTGAAATACCATTGTATTAGAGAGAATGTTGACGCAATCATTCTATCAGACGGCAGATATTCAACATTCTCTCTAATACAATGGTATTTCACATCAATATGTCTCGTCCTGTTGTGAGACATGGGGTTATACACTGGCTTCTGAGCACTTTGGTTGCCATTGTATAACAAAACAGGCTTGTCAACACTTTCACTGCACCGCACAGCTTCACCATATGAAGATGGCTCACTGACACATAACTAAGTAACATGATCAGGATATATCTTCGGTTTGCGCTGTCGCTCTGGATACCTTCGTTGAAAGTTGTCCTGGCGTCCTCTCTCAGCATTCTCCGGCGTATGAACAACCTCTGCGTTGCCATCTTCAATGCTCTCCAAGGAGTTTCCCACTCTGCTGTCAGCTGGGGGAAGGTCCTCAAATCCATGGAAGTCCGAGGACTCAGATGAGGGCATGGACTCATAATCCACTATAACACCCTCCACTGGTAGTACAAGAGGCTTCTCAATGTTGTGTGTTTTATCATCAGCAGATGTTGGGCCCCCCGATCCGCCCTTTGGAATGTCAGATTCCATAAACTCTACATCTGTAGCAATAGTTACCCTTCCAGGTCTTCTCGGGTCATAGAGACGATAACCCTTTGTTCCCTCTGGATAGCCAACCATGATGTACTCCTGAGCTCTGGCCTCCCATTTTCTTCTGTTATGCTTGGGAGTAGGTGCATAAGCCTTTGACCCAAAGGTTCTGAGGTGTGTCAGGTCAACTCTTGACCCAGTCCAAGCCTCTTCGGGAGTTGCTCCAACAACCGCTGCAGTCGGTGATCTATTTTTCAAGTAGATTGCCGTCATGACTGCTTCGCCCCAGAATTTCTTTTGAAGTCCGGAATCCAAGAGCATGCAACGTGCCTTCTCGACCACAGTGCGATTCATCCGCTCCGAGAGTCCCCCCTGTTCTGGTGTGTAAGGCACGGTTTTTTGGTTCTCAATCCCCGACCTTCTTAAAGTGTTCTCGAACTGATGAGATGTATATTCAGTGCCATTGTCAGTACGGATCTTCTTTATTTTTAGACCAGTCTGGTTCTCGACAAACGTTTTAAACTCACAAAACTTGTCCAAGGTTTCACTTTTTGCTTTGAGTAACCAACCAAACGTCTTTCTGCTGAAATAATCAGTAAACATGAGTAAATACCGGGCACCACTCATTGTTGGTTCGCTCATGGGCCCACACACGTCTGTGTGTATAAGTTCCAACTTTTCTGCGGCCCTCTTTCCTTTGTTCTTTTTCCTTGTTGCGGGTTTGTGCGTTTGTTTCCCCTGGAAACAAATTTCACATTTCTTGAAATCGCTTTCTGTAAACACTACACCACCAGACATTTCTTTCAGCTTTTTGAGTCCATTTAAGTTTAAATGTCCCAACCGTCTGTGCCAGGCGTCTTGATCAGTTGTGAAACGAGCGGTTTCCTTCTTTATTGGTTTCGCTTCCATCACATAAGTACCAAATTTACGAGGTGCAACAATGTGTGGAGAACCACTCACCTTTACTTCTTCCTTTCAGAAGATCTTGCAGCATTTCTTTTCGAAGACAATGACCAAACCCTTTTCAGTCATCCTGCTAACAGAAAGCAAATTTGCTGCAAGTCCGGGTACTCTGAGTGCGTCGGTGATTACGTACTCGCCCGTTGGCATATTTATCCGCACATCTCCCTTGCCAATACTTTCAATGGTTGTCTCATTAGCTAAATTTACCTTAGTCTTGAAGGTAGCGTCAAAGTTTACGAGATGATCGCCAAACTTTGTCATATGAGAGCTGGCCCCTGAGTCAATGACCCACTTGTAAGCATTGTTGTCACTGATATCACTTGCGTTAGTTTCATCAGTAGCCAATAAAGGCATGCGGATGTTTCACTGATTTAAACCGTTCACTGCGATTTAAACTGGGACAGTTGGACTTAAAATGTCCCTCCCTTTTGCAATTGAAACAAATCACAGATTTCTTCTTACTCTCAGGTTTCTTCGTTCCTGAAGATGACGGTGTTGTCTTGAACTTCACAAGTAGCGCTGAATCTTGAGTTGAATCCCTTTCCTTAAGTCTCAACTCGACTGTACATAGTCTTTCAGTCAGGTTTCTCACTGTTCGCTGTTCTTTTGGCATCGATTCCCAGGCATTGACAAATTCAAAATATTGAGAAGGAAGTGTATTTAAAATACGATTTGTGAACAAGGATTCTGGAAGCCTTACTTTGTCTTCCTTCCACGTTTCATCACACAGTTCCATCCACAATTTCTCGAGACGAGCAATATGCTTTGCCACACTGTCAGAGTCCATTGATTTTATACTGAAAAAATCATTAAACAATCTGTCTTGCCGCTGTTCAGTTCGCTGTTCGTAGATACTCAGGAGCTTGGTCCACATCTCCTTGCTAGTACTACACATATTGACGAGTTGTCTCACTGCCGACGTCATATTATTGACGATGACTTGCTGAGCTCCAAATTCTATTCTGTCTAGAATTTGCTTCTTGGTCGTATAATCCAAATACTCCTTTGCTGTTGACTGCGTGTTCGGTTCTTCGGGATATTGCAGGTTCCCTTCTACCGCATCCATAAGACCACTACTTCTGAGCAATATACTGATTTGGAATTTCCAATCGCTCCAGTTGGCTTGGCCTTCCAACTTGTCTATATTTGTTCGGGAGTGAGCTTCCATATTTGTCGCGGACGATAATTAAAACGGACGGACGGAAGACACGCGGCCGTTAACGAGACAGGTTAGGATTGCAGTCACGAAAAGAAAACACGCACGCTGTTCACTGTAAATACTTCATTCACTCGTAGTTAGGTGCCTGGGCCCATAACCTGTAGAAAAACATGGAAGAGAAATAATAAACTGGAGTGGAGTATAACGGATGTATTTGGATATACCACGACATCACTACAAACAGACCGACATGCTATGAGAGCGCCATCATGAACTAGACTGAACAACTGCATGGACTTGGACAATAGCCGCGACTCTCTGTATAGCCAGGATTAACATTAAATATAGCAGAGGCTAATNTGGACTTGGACAATAGCCGCGACTCTCTGTATAGCCAGGATTAACATTAAATATAGCAGAGGCTAATATTCAACACACAGAATAATGGTCACTCATAGAAATTATAACTGTTCCGATATTCAGAAACCATTAAGGAACGTTCCAGTTCAGCAGAAAGAACAGTTCTTTTTGACTGTTTTTTTCTTTTCGGAATGGTTCATAACATACTTGATTTATTTCAGAAACAACACATGTTACATTTTTCACATTTTGAGCAAACAACAAAAAACTGTGTAGCTCACACAATTTGTGCATTAAAAATCTGGGGAAAATGTACGTTGTAAATAAACTATATTTACATCATTTGACAATTTTTTGCCGAAAAAATCTCATCAGAAATCGAAATATAATATTTTAAACAAATTTCACATGTGTTGTTTCTGCACGAAATAATTTTCTTCAACAAAAGTAACGCATTAACCTTTTTTTTTTTTTTTTTAAACTTTTATTGCTTTCAAAAAAAGAAATGACAAAAAAAGTGATGTCTGAGCATTCACATCTACCAATTTAGAAAAAAGAACATTTATTGGAATAAGTGTGAACTGCTCGTCAAACTCCATGTACGATTGTGGTCACATCAGCCTCACTCGTCTTTAAAGTCGGAGTCTACGGTCTCAACAGCATTAGAGTTCACAGTAGGCCAGTTAAAAATCTCGTTATAGAATGTTTCATAACCGACAACATAGTCCTCAAGTTTCTTGATATCGCAAATCTTTTTCTCATTGATTGTTACATGGCCAGGTTGATATGCTTTGGCAGATGGTTGCGATAGAGCAATTTTTGTCTTTCTCAGTGTAAAAGTATTTCCTAACAATCTGGAAATGAACTCCTTGCAAACCACTTTTCCTTTCCTATCATTGTTGTACTCAAATTATTTTTACGTAGAAATCATGAAACTTTTTCTCTGATTTTTGGGAATCTCTCAACCTATAGTTTCATCAGAGGAAGCTGTTTTCTTGTAGTGTGGTGGCCACCAAGCTTTGAAAGAAAGGATGTCATCAGTGGTAGCGTGGTGTATGGTGAACTTTCCAGAGTTGCTAGCTTCTGAAAAGAGTTCCCCATACTGCTGAGAAGTATAAAGGTGATCAGTTTTCTTTAGTCGGCGTTTCAGAGTTCCAAAATCGAGGTCGCAAGGGACAAAAGAATGTCCGCGGACAGGAAAAAAATGTTGAATTGTTTCAAATCTACCGTTGTCACACAAGCTAAGTAAAAACTGAACTACTGTGTGGTTCTTATTTTGACCTGCAGCCCCGTCACTAAACAACAGAAGTTTAGTTACTGTAGGAGGTAATGTTTTAATGTAGTGCCATAAAAAGCTGCACATCAGGGGTTTTCTTTGCAATACCCTCATGGTAGAAGTACAGGTTTGCCTTATCAGTTTTAAGGTCGTGAATGCAAAATGCGTTGACCCATAATTGGCGTAAGTAGAACATTTCCTGCACAGGGATCAGAGGCAGTGGTTGATTCTGCATGAAGTCGAACGCTATCGCTACTGTGTTATCCTTGTTTTCACGTGCCTCCTTTGGTGGTGTAAAACTTTTTGGCACAACGTTTGTGTATCATCTGTTCTGCTCCAACATTCCTCTTTGCGTTGTCACATAAAGTCGAATCCTTAATTTTGGCCGAGAAACTCTCACATTTTGAGCAGACGTCCACTTGTGGTCTACTGAAGGAATAGTCAAAATTTTCTTGAAAGTACATACGATAAAAGCTGTATTTCACGACACCCATGCATGTGTCATTTTGGCAACAATTCAGAGCCGGAACTGTCCTCGTTTAGTAATTTCATAGTATAACCATTGTTCTGATATAAATAAGGCATTGAAAAACTGGAAATATCTTGATGTTGCAGTAACGCAGCGTACTTTACTAATACTCATAAGTATACAAATTTCAAGGTGTGGTTTGTATATATATATATATAGTCGTGAACCGACTCTGTGTGCGTGTATATATACACACATTATATATATATATATATATATATA
>NQII01005355.1:27757-38949 GCA_002778355.1 Clitarchus hookeri
AAACAGCGGCGAGCGCGGATACAGTTATGCCGTTAGGTTGCCAGCACAAAGAGAGGAAATAGTTCCAAAGTTTTAACGTTATTGTTAATTTATCGCTTACAAATGGGTGTCGAAAAGAATAGTATCTTATTATGCCAATTATTAATGACGTGATGCTAACATATTTAGATTTCAACGTTTCTTGCATAGTCACATGATCACGCTCAAGGTGAAAGTAACGCGGCCATTTGTTTACTAACCTTCGTAGTTCTTGTGTTGTTGGCACACATGCCAGAGAATTAGTGCGATTATCTTGTTTAACCTATAATAATTCATTTATTTGTCTTGTTTTACTAATATCCGCTATTTATTATTTGGTTTTTAATAATGCATGATTTTAATTTGTGCTCACTTTCAGTTCTAATTTCTTTTGTTTTTATGTGTTTCGTGCACGTGTCTTTCCTTTGCCACTCTGTTCTAACGTTGCAGTGTTTGCACATAAGAATTGTTTTCACATTGTCGAAGACATAGAATCCTTCACTCGCAAACTCTGCCGTCCTGTCGAAAACCGTCACAACCATTTTTAAATAATGTTTTACAATTGCGCGAAACATCCGACTTAGTCTACCACCACGCCATTTTAACGTCTGTTGCAATTTCGATCAATACTGATGATCTTGCCTTCGATGTACGGGAATTCATCGAAATTTACTAACAATCGATTGTAAATAGGCAACAACTATCGATTCATTAAAATACTCACATTTTGGGTTTATAGAATGAAATGTTTTTCGCTGGCATCGCATATTCTTTTTTTGTGTGAAATTCTCAAGATTAAAAACTTTACGCTTGTGGAATATCCATTAATAATATATACACAACTTTTATAATGGGTACGTGCATGTAAATATTACCACGAGACTGCCACATGGCAGTCACATGGCAATGTTTGTTTACCTTTGGCGGAAGGATACAAAATGGGTTAGAAAGTAAATCTTTAGCAGGGCTTCAAGAAAGTCTCTTCCAGTTGTGAACAGACTATATATATATATTTTTTATTTATTTATTAATTTTTTTTTTTTCACATATTAGAAGTTAAACACAAAATAATGATATAGAGTATTTATTTTTTGTGCGGAAGTGGTGGAAATAGTGTGGCATTCCAACGGAACCATTCATTTGGCTTGCTCGGAACTGTAGTTGCAGTTCCTGTTTCTGGAACCGTTCCATGAAATATTCCCCATCCCTAGTTACAAAGTAGTGAAGTGCTTGACAGCTGCCGGCGATATTGTGAAAGGAGGGTGTGGTGGGAGAGAATGTTGGTGGTGTGAAATGGAGGGGTGTGGGGGAGAGAAGGCTGGTTTTGGGGCATTTATCTTGCCGCTGGCAACCACCCGAATACACAAGCATGCCTAAACGACTCAAGTGCTGTCTATGTCTGACCCACGTATCAGTGGTGCCGTTTAGGCGACATTATTTCCAGGAAAAAATGCTAGTGCTACAGGGGTAAATACCACAGTTTGTAATTTTTGTTTCGGTCCCAAACAATTAAAATTATAAAGATTTTACTGAATTAGAATGACACAAAATTGTCAAACTAAATGTTACTTTACAAAAGATGTACGAAACGTACATTATTTTCACCAATATGTACATATACTGTAAATGCAGTTATATACCACAAAATTGTCCTGTACTTATAGTAAACGCACAGCAAAAAGTGCCACAAAATTTTTTTTTTAATATCACAAGGAAAATTATAGAATCAGATATTTGGGTTTGGAATCTTTTGTTTTGTTAATTTTAAATTTTTATTGACTGTCTAACAACTTTTGGGAATTATTTATTTATTTTAAGACTGTGGACTTTTAATTTTGGAATCATGATAACACCAAAATAATAGCAGCATAGTGTGCTAGACAGTTCAATGTCGTGGTGTTGCAACTAAACCTTACAAAAGACTAAATTCAAATTACGAAAAATGAAACTCCAAGCGAATTAGAACACGGCCTGAGGAAGGGCAGTTTTATTTTTCAGCACTTTGTTTAGTTTCTCCTCCTTAGTACATCACCGTATGACACTTTCAGGATCAACATATTTTCTCGTGACAGCGTTTTTCTATCTTATCTTGCATATATGATTATTTTTAACGTGAACGTGTAACTGCACTTTTTTCCATCCACTATATACTTTCCTTTGCATACTACTACTGTATCATGCTCATGCAGGAAAATCTATTAAGAGTGCAGAAACAGTGTAGCCAGCTAAGTTATAGAGCAGGTGTAGCTCGTGTGTCACCTTTTTTCTTTTATGCCTGACACACAGGCGCGCAGCGACAGGCAAATAAAGTGCTTGCTCATGCCCCTTTCTCCCCCTCATATTCCTGGTCACATCTTCCCCTTCCCTTCCACCCCCAGTGGAAATGTCGCTCAGCACACCCTCACTGTGATATTGCCAGACTTGTTGCTATGTGGGCGATGGCCAAGCAATATAACTAGGCTAGGCGTGGAGACTGCAAATTGGAGCAGCCACGTGGAGAGGGGTTGGTTTAGAACAGTTACTACCTTTGTTCCATCCAAAGTGACGCGGGCAGCCTTCCCTTCAGGCGCCGNCACACACACACATCTTGCGTCATGCAAATTACAAGAAGCAACACTACAACTCATGTATTTTATCGCTGTGGACCCGTGAACCTTTTTAATTAGTTTTTATTGCAGATTATTGCATTTTCCCTGGGAATTTTGTATTTTTCCAACAATTGGTTTAAGATTTTTTGACGGTTCCTGAGAATGGCCTTGCAAAATCGCTGCCTTGTTAAACCCAGTACTCATAAATTGTGGTCTTTACTGTATATACATAAATTAATGTTTCATTTAATCAAAAATATAATACTTCAAAGTTAATTACATTTTAAATTATGTATAGTATATATGTTAAAAAACTGGTGAACATGTTATTGTTGGGGTGATTTTTCAAGGGTTATTTTTAAAAAGTGTGAAGAAACCGTGAATGGACAATACAGTCCAAGCACGATGCAATTTTGATATTTTAATTCCTCACAATATACTTTTGGTACTGTGAGGCTACTTGACAGCATACTTCCTTGCAAATCTTGGCACTGAAACTGTGAATGGTCAAATTACTTCACAATAAAATTTATGAATAATGTTTTGTGTGGTACTTTTATCAGAAATCTATTTAAACTACAATGTGTTATGGCTTAATTCTGCAGTTATGCCCTGGCATAGCTATTAGTTTTTCTTCTTACGCATTATATTTTTTATTTCCATTATGTCTTGTCATATGATAGAAGGTTGCTTTTATAGGTAAAGAACACTGCACATAAAGTTGGTTATTTTGCTTTTAGAAATGTAGATAAATGTCCTCATCTTCTTTAAATTAGTTATTAAAAATTCTGTGAATGTATTTTTTAATAACATGAAACAAGAGCTCATCACTACATAATGTTGTGAACAGTTCCATCAGTGATGCTATTTTACAGCTGCTGTCCATGAACATGTTAGCAGTCAGACTTTTCTCCCTCCAGTTAGTTAATTCCCCCCTGCCAGGCGAAGAAAGGTCTGCTATCCATACAATATTTGTCGTCATATGAGATTTGTGATGTGACCTAAAATGTCTTTGTGCAGGTCTACTCAATGGTGGATGGTGTTGTCTCATTGGAGTTGTCAGTGTCTGATCCAAAGAGGCCTAATCAGTCTTTCAACGTCAATGAGTGGCTTATTAAGAAAAACTACGCTGATAGAGCAGAGGAAAGTTATCTATCAAAAGTAAGTGCATATTTTGGTTAATGTTCAGTATTTACAGGGTTGTGCAGGTCAGGAATGTCACAAAAAAGTAACAAATTGTTACACACTGTCACAAAGTCCGTAAGAAGTAACAAAATTCTGAGCATGATCATAATAATTTTCTGTGCTTTTTTTTTTTGTAAGGAAAGTCACAAGGTATTTGGCACAGTCAGNTTCTGAGCATGATCATAATAATTTTCTGTGCTTTTTTTTTTTGTAAGGAAAGTCACAAGGTATTTGGCACAGTCAAGTTTTTTTTCATCTGCAATAGAATATTGAAGTGCTGAATATTCATCAATTATTAAAGAAAGTGCCAATTTTTTTTANTTCTGAGCATGATCATAATAATTTTCTGTGCTTTTTTTTTTTGTAAGGAAAGTCACAAGGTATTTGGCACAGTCAGGTTTTTTTTCATCTGCAATAGAATATTGAAGTGCTGAATATTCATCAATTATTAAAGAAAGTGCCAATTTTTTTTANGTTTTTTTTCATCTGCAATAGAATATTGAAGTGCTGAATATTCATCAATTATTAAAGAAAGTGCCAATTTTTTTTATCTATGGAATAATACGAGGGCTGATTCAGAATCCTTGGCAACTATTGTTTTTCACTCGAAAATGATTCAACCCAGGAAATGTACTATGTACAGTTGAAAGTGTACGACAAGTACGGTTTAAAGATGACACCACATGGAGTATGGATGCAGGAATGTCTAGCAAGAAACAGACACAAACATTGCTGCTTGAAATCACAGTTTGATTTATTCTTGTACATTCTGTATACACTCTTTGAACGGGTACATATGGTACGTGTACATTCTGTTAAACATCCTTCACAGTAGTCTCCGAGTTTGTCCACGGTTCATCAATGTGTGCTACCCCCACGTTGAAGTGTTGTTGCCTTCAGATGGGAAATGAGTGCATCTGTCCGGTCGTGAGCACATTTCGTATGTCAGTTGTCGGATGATAGCGGTGTAAAATGTACGTAACCAAAGGCAAACAGCGTGCATAAGTCAAGATAGCCGTACGCCACTGCTGCAATGCATGCACATGTCATGCAGAGCTACAGAAAACATTGGGTAATCGTACTATACCCGGTCATACAGAGGCAAGGTGGGTAGAGGCCTTCAAACACGAGTCAACAGCTTACCTACCTCGCAGTGGACATGCTGTGTCAGCTGACCAAGATGTACGAGTGGCTATTGTTGATCAGTGCCTAATGGATGACACTCGCTGAACTGTTATGGAATTAGCTCAGTATACAGGTATTCCTGCGTCGTCAGCGAGTCTTATTCTAGGGCGGGACGTAAATGTACGGAAGATTTGTGCAAAGTGGGTGCCACGTCATTAAACCTGATACGAGATATGTCGTATCAATCTGGAACGCTTTCACCGTGAAAGTAATGGCATGCTGAATTGCAATTGATGAAACATGGGCACGAGCATACAAACCCGATATTGAAGCGACAGTTCAATGAATGGCGTCATCCTGGATCACCACATACACAAGGTACGACCAAACTCGTCACCCACTAAGCTGATGATCACTATGGCATATGACAGTTCAGGTGTTTCAGTGTGTTATCCAGTTCGTGAGCACAGTACTGTAAATGCACAGTACTACCTGTCATTTCTATGGTATCATCTTCGTCGTGCAGTTCAAGAAAAACCTCCTTAACTGTTTGGCAACGCTATAATCTTAATGACAACGCTAGACCTCATACAGCAGGTAAGGTTACACGTTGTTTACGGCGTTGGGGATGGGAGGTGTTGCCACACCCTCCCTATTCTCACGATCTTAGTCCATCTTTTCTGTTTACGATCTTATTCCCCAAGTGAAGGTGCCATTGCGTGGTAAACACTTTGCCAAAAAACAAGATATCATCACAGCATTTCAACGAGAGGTAGCGCACAATGACGGATCTCATGCAGCCGATTGTATTTCCAGTTTTCTTCATCTCTGGCAACGAACATTGGACAACCTAGCAGACTACTTTGAAGGATGTTAAACAGCTCATACTTGTATGATACCTACCCCTTCAAATGAGTGTGTACAGGATGTTCGAGAAAAAATCAATTAAAGTGTGTTTCCAAGCAGCCATGTTTGTCTTTGTTCCTTGCCGGATATTCGTGCATCCATACTCCATGTGGGGTCACCTTTGAAACATACGTGTACACTTTCAACTGTACATAGTACATTTCCTGTGTTGGATCATTTTCTGGTGATGAACAATAGTTGCCATGACTTCTGAATTAGCTCTTGTAGTGTTGAGGACCAAAAACTATCCCAAATGGTTATACATTACTCACTTTGACATCATCAGATTAGACAGTTTTGTAATTTCCCATTAACATGTAAGGTGTTTCCACTTCTGCAGTTTATTTGCTGTGTCATGTGCAACAGTTTGTCATATTTTTGTTATTCATTGTCAGCTTCTAACAGAACATTTTGGAGAAAACAATTGCCAGCTCTTCGGTTTACTTTGTGGCAAACTAGTTATACTCGTATCATTAATAATTTTAGATGCAGGATGTTTTATGTTATGGTTGTTAAAACACTCGTAGTTTTTTGTATAACGACACTACAGAGTCACAGAAAAAATACCAAATCATGGCAAAAAATGGTGGTAGTGCCTGCTTAACATCAGGTAAAAAAAAATTTGTGACTAGAGAATAGCACTGAGAAGGCAGGAACAAGTATGTATTTGTAACATAATCGTTACTGAAAATTTAAGCCAGTTTAATTACAATGGTTTTTCTTATACTAGCAAGCTACCACAAACTATGTTGAGATAATAAACATTGTATTTATTTTTATCTTTTTCCTGTATATGCAATGTTGTTTTTGTTGTATTTCATCAGCAATAAAATATTACAACCTGCGAGAAATACTTAAGTCTCGTAGAATGTGACTTTCAAATGTTTTAATCGGGATTAAAACTACAGTCTATAGTTTTTTGTAGTCGTTTGGAAATAGTCAACCATAGTATACCTCTAACATGGCTCTTTTATACGAGTTATTATTCATGACTGGAATGGCTGCAGAAGTGTGCATTTAGTAAAAGATGGATGAAATGTGATAATGCCATACAAGGTTGGGCCTCACATCATTTGCGATTTTAAAAGAAAAAAAAATTTGCTCTGTGGATTAACTGAAATGTGTTGCTAATGTTAGGTTTAATTATAAGTATGCAAGTCTCCTTTGACGTGTAGTACGTATTTACACTTTTTTTCTTCAACTTCTTATTATTATGTGTCCACCATGTGCCCCAGACAAAGTACAAACCCCAACTGGCCGCCACCAAGACCAGTATTCTGCCTCCTTGGGCTCGTCAGACACCTGGAGAGTGGAATGCACATCAAGAGGAATAGTGATGCAAATCACCCTCGCCTAGCGAATTCCTGTGAGAAGAAATACCAGCTGGCAACACAATTGAGTTGCCCCTAAGTGGACAGTGGTGACCGCCCGTGCACCAGGATACTACACTGTTTCCAACTTTCCTCGAGAGATGGCAGCTGATGGTGCACCACCCATGAAGGGAGGAGCCACCCACCGGAGGCACACGACGGCCGAGGGAACCTGCCCAACACACACCCCCGGCCAGGTGTATAAAAGGCTTTGCACCGCTGCAGAAGGGCAGTCTATCTCAGCAGATTGCCTTGGCACCAGTCGTGCTAAGGCTGTGTGCTCTTTTCTTCATCCTTGTTGAGAGAAACTTCTAATGATCTACAGTGACTAATGTTCGACGCCTTCAAGCACGCGCTGCAGCTCCGAAGAGTCTATTTCCCCTTCCCCCCCACTCACACTATTGACATTGCAGTCAACACTTATACCCCATCTTCCCCCAGTCCCTTCAGGACAACCAAGTTTCAGTTAGGGTCCAAGTTGTTATCACGGCTACCTAATTGCTGCTCTCGCGCTTCAAGCCGATATGTTCTTTCACCTGTCTTTGAGTGCATTGAATTTATGCAGGAGAACATGGGTCACCACGTTATATTCTGGATGTAGTAAAACACATTGTTTACAGTCTAACCACCGCCTGTTCTTTCTAGAGAGAGCTGTTATTAGTCTTCATTCTGGTGTCACCCGCAAGGAGCGGCAGGGAACCGCGGCTTTACAACCAGATTGATGACTCTAGAGTAGGGCTGTGGACTGTCCCCTACCAAGGACAGCGCCTATTTCTCCACACCACATATTCAAAATCCACCTGTACTGTGGACCAGGTACGCAAAGGCACCTGGTGCACACTATGAAGAGACTAGACCACCCTTGTCAGTTAACCCACTCCATCCACCACGTATAGATCTGACAATGAGTTACTTACCCCTTCTGGGTTACACAAGTAGCTAGGGAATCGTTGCCTGCCCTCTCAGTGCGGAAGTGAACTGTTGTACCTTCCCTGCACATACTGTTCACCTACAGAAGGGAAAACAAGTTGAGCGACCGGAAGACAGTTGCGGTCCTCACCGAGAATCAGTTGCTGGGTAATCAAACCTCACTAATCTTCAGATATTTAACCCCACGGGAACAAGTTCTGGCCGCCCACCGACCGTTGAGACCTCATCTCTCAGTCCTCGCTGTAATCTATTTGGCCCCTTGATTAAAATCCCTCAAGCTGCGCATCCCATCAACGAGCATCTGCGCTGGTGCCTGCCCCTGGACCTGGGTATAGGGCCTGATATCACTGCCTTCTAGCCACGTCCAAACGCTGACAGTCGGCCAGCCGCTTGCTTGCCAATCCACAGCCAGCATCCAGAGAGGGCCCCCCGCCAGATGACGACACCAATGACCAGTTCAGTCAGGAGACAGAACCCTGGACACCAGCCTTCAAGCGCACGTCAGCCACAGGTCAGGCGAGTGTGAGGTAAGTCAGCTGCTCTACTTACCCCAGCTGTCAGCAGGCCTCATCTCGCTCAGCTAGATTACGTGCCTTGTCGACTGTCTACCTGTCCGACCTTGTTCGAGGGTATAGTTAAGGACAAGTGCCAGATCTTGCAGACTCCGTCACATTAGAGCCTGCCCCCAAGCCGTGTGTATCTGAGCCGACACAACCGAAAGCCTAATGACGTAGACGTGCCCCAGCCCTTCAGGCCATCACGCATCACCTTTTTAATTGTAGGCTTGTTGTGTATTGATTATTGATGAAGGAATTAATTCCCTGAGGTCAAGAAAAGTCATCAGAAAGGTTAGTAAAATCCCTCAAAACGGTCATGGGAAAAGTCAAGAAAATGGATTTTCTTAGCTATTTTGATATCCTGATTTAATTACACTTTGAGATAGTAAACAATGTTTAGTGTTTGTTAATGAAATTTTGACTAATATTCTATCCTCAGAAAAGTATTATAGTTATTGTATACATAAATGGCACTAACCGTGTGTGACACATGATGCGTAAATGGCAATCTTTTTTTCGACTTCAACTCGGCCAGTGCATCCAGACAATCCAACCCCAATTCTGCTTGCCTCTAGAGCCAGCAGGCATGCTCCCAACCTGGGACAACCCAAGCGAACAACAGACGAACTCACGTCGCCAGTTACATATTACACATGTCAGTCAAGTGTCCCTACCTAGCCAGTCGAAGGAAGCCAGTCTGCCCCTAAGCGAACGTCGGATACAACCCACATGCAGGAAAATACCCAGATTTATTTCTTTGCCAACAGAGCGCAGCAAGGGCTGCGCCGTCCATAAAGGGAGGAGTCACCCTACCGAAGATGCCAGAGCTGAAGGGGCAGTTGAAGAAGATGCTGTCAACAGTATTTAAGGCTGGATGAGTCCCCAGAATGCCAGTTGTCATCGCATTGCCTTCGCTCTATCTTTATTTAAGGCCGGATGAGCCCCCAGAATGCCAGTTGTCTTCGCTCTGTCTTGTCACTCAGCAGCTCGCTCTACCATAGCCGTGCTAGGGCTCTCTGCTCCCTACGTCTACATGAAAACCAGCTACCACCAAAGCCAGATTCAACCATACTCCACTTGGGAGTGTTACCCCAGTCCCTTAAGGATACCACTTGTCAACAGTAGGGTTAGAGAGTCGTTCTCACTGCTTCCTTAGTTTGTTGCTCTAGCTTATATCTTTGCCTAGCGGGTCCCTCCTCACCTGTTTGTAAGGTAACTTCTACCGGTTGCTTGAGAACCATGAGAGTCTAGGAGTTAGTAGTGATCACCGTGTTGATACTTTTAAGAATAAATACATTTGATTGTATCCACAGAGTTCTGATTCCAAGGGTGATTTGTTACCTCTCTGCTACCTGGTAAACGCCATCCCTCAAGGGAGAGGTAGGTGACTGCATTTTGCCAACTTGTTTCCAACCTTGAGTAGGACTGCGCACTCCCTTGACCGGGCAGCACGTACGTCGTCAAAACACCACACATTCGCCGGACCTCCCATACTGTGGGTTCAGTGTGAAAAAGCACTTGGCACAAATGTACGGTAGAGCCGCACATTCTTACTAGGTACATTCTGCAAGGAAGAGATTAGACCACCCGAGTCAGCTAAACCACTAAACCAATTCGCCGGTTGTAGTGCCAGGTCTGACGAGGCGTAACCCAGTCCTATCTAAGCGGCTTACGATGAAGCAATAGCGCCACCCCAAGTCAGCTAACCCATTCCATCCACAGCATGAAATTCGCCGGTCGGAGTGACAGGACTTACTCTGCATGATGACACTGCCTCTGGGTATTACTAGCTAGGAAATTTGGTCACCTGCCCCTGTCTAGTTGCGTAGGTCCTTAGAACCACCCATACCCTTCACCAGACGAGGAGAGACCAAGTGGGCAGACAAAGGGCAGCTATGGCTCCTACAGCCAATCAATTGTCTTGCAACCCATCGCAGTCAGCCTTCAGCTACTCCTCCCCTCGGGATGAGGGACAAGCCACCTGCAGACTGCAGGGTTCTCACCCCTCTTGTCACTCACCAGCATTTATTCAAGCCACCCAGATGACTAGTGGGACACCGCATCCCATCGTAGTTCGCCTTCACCTTTGCCAAAACATTGCTAGTACATACTAAGCTGCAACAAACACTGGAGTAGGTGTATGATGTTAAAGGAGGGGGGAGAGGAAGCGACAAGAAGAGGCAGATATTGAGAGAGCAAATAATAGCTAAGTGCCAAAATTTTGACCAACCAAACACTCAGTTTATGACTTACATACGGGTGGGGTGAGCAGCACGAAAAGATAAATTTTACCTTTACTGTTGCTGATTGGTGTCATTTTACAGCAGAGTAAAAGAAACCTGTTTGTATTAGCTCTGTCTTACTCTGATTTTCATTATCTTTGCAAAGCTGCAGCCATTTTAATGGGCAAATAATTCTCTCTCTATCTCTCTCCCCCTTCCCCTCTCTCTCCCCTCTACCTTCACAACCCCCTCCCACTCTCCCCCTCTACCTTCACAACCCCCTCCCATTCT
>NQII01005355.1:39177-78471 GCA_002778355.1 Clitarchus hookeri
TCTCCCCCCCCTCTCTCTCTCTCTCTCTCTCTCTCACACACATTATCAGGCAATAGTATTATTTGTCTGTTCTAGTAACTCTGCTAATAAAAATCACTTCTCTATATGTCTCAGACAATGTGTATTACTAACGATTTCTATTGTGTTAAGTGTTTGCCACATGGCTTTGCTATAACTTCAATACCTTGTAACTCCACTATCCAAGGAAATCAAAGTTTGGGGTTTCATGGATGTGAAATTTTGATCCTCTATGGTTTATAAGAACTTCAAAATGAATTACAGAAATTTCCCTGACAATTGCACATTACAAAATTATGTTCATTGAAGTGACAGTGTTTACTGCAGTGCCTTATAATGTTAAGTGCAGGAACATTTGAGGTAAAGGTTCCTTCTGTAAACACAGTTTTTTTTAATACAGGGCTGCCACCAACCCTTAATCAAAAATCCTTGATCCAGTTCCCAAAAATCCTTAAAACTAAAATGTCTATGTCCTTTAAAATAAGTTGTTATATAATTGTGCCTATAAAATATTGAACGCTATGAGCATGCGTACTATACTTCACTATGTTACAATAAAACTGGCAAACAAACACCACCACAAGTAGGAAAGTAAGAGAATTTTCTATTAATAAAATTTATGCCAGAACATCATTATCTTTGCAGGATTATATTAAGCATTAACTTGTGAGTAGAATGTTTTTTTTCTTTTGTGAATGGGGATGCTGTTAGCAACCAATAATTTCGTATAATTGTCATGTCTTTTTTTGATTTTGGGACAAATGTACTGATAAATAAAACTTTATTACTAAATATCTTGCAGAATAGGCCCATTCTTTGTTTCAAACTAAAATTGCAAATTTTTTATATGAGTGCTCCAAATAAAACCAGCATTTAATTCGTCAAATTTATTTTTAAAACTGCAACATAAAACGTTAAAATACTGGTCATAACACCTGCTTGTAAAGTCACTGAAGTTCCTAATGTTTGCACTTTACTTGGCTTACTGTTTTGTTTACAGTCACATAATACTTACAGGGTCGTTGGCTGTAAAATTTTTTGTTCATGACAGTACTTCCGTGGAATTATTAGCATCTACTTTCAATAAATTGCAAATGTGTTGACTTCAAAATCATGTGGTTTGATCATAAAGACTTTGTCACATGGGTAGGTTATGAACATAACGCACAGCAACTTTTCTCGTAAACATAGCAAAGAGTGATTTTTTTCTTGTGCCGTGTAAATTTTCCTCACCTTTCGGAATTTTAAAATGTCACTCCTACAACGAAACACAACTTAGGAGAATGAACGCACATTCCGTACAATAAATACAGCGTTTTTGTGGTGTTACGAATTGTTTATAGCAAAACCATATCACGTAAATGGCAGAACATTCGAACTCAAATAATCAGAATAAATTTTAGTAGCTGCATTCTTGCGACATGTATTTTTGTGCAAGCCTATTGTTTTTAGGTTACGTACATACGACATATATTGAAACTAGTCAACTAATCTATACTCGACATACATGATGCCACACATCCGGATACACATTGCGTACATTTTATTTAAGCAGAACTTGCAATACATGCTCGCTCTATTAATTACTATTTTTTTCTCCCTGTGTGGAGGGCAAATATTTTACTTCTATTGACATATATAAAACAAAACATTTTTAAATAAGTAACCATTTTCAATATTGTGGAACACAAAATTCAGCAATAAAATCTTATCAATTTTTGTTCATTTTGCCAACTGTATACTCAACATTTTCAAAGCACCTTTTTTTCTTTTTCTGTACACATGTTACCAACTGCTGAACATTGACAGCTCTCAATTGTAGTGTAATTCAAATTATTACAGCTTGGGTGCTTATTGTAGGTTGTAAATTCCATTGCTGGCATCCATATTGCATATGGATCTATGACTCCAGCCTTTCGTTTGTAAACAAGATGTATGCAATGGTATGAAAAAATCCGGGATTTTGCCTTGAAATTCGTTTATCCATTTGTTGATATAAAAATCCATCAAAACTGATAAAATCTGTAAAAACAGTAGCCCTGTGTTAAAAATTTTTGTTGTACCTTAAACATTTCAGTTTATAAATATAATTAATTAATTAATTGTGCAGATTTATTAAGAAATATTTTGAAGGTGTTTGAATTGTTTTGTTGTTCCTGAAAAATTTTGTTTTCTGAAGTGAAGAAATTTTGAAAAACCAGTAAAAATAATACTTAATTTTGTTTTAACTCATTCAAGTTCTACCATTGCAACTTTTCTATCAGCTAGCATAGCATGGCAACCGTGTACACTGGTAAGGCCAGACTTTATACCATGTTTTGTTTTGTTGTAGAACCTGTCTTTTTTTTTTCACAGGATTCATACTTACTTACTTGCATACATCATCAGTCATATTGCAATATGACCACTATTGTACTTGAAAAAAAATTATGAAGCCTAAAAGGATGCTTCTTTCTTGGATGAAATGTCTGCGAGATCCACGAGGTTGAATTTAAATCATATTGCTTTGAAATATGATGGAGTCAAATAATATTCACAATGACATATTTTGAAGTTGCCATCAATTGTTTTGTTGTGAAACATACATTGCTGGTTCAACTGTCACTCAAACATAAGTTTTTTAATTGGATGCTGGGTCCAAGGTGCAAAAGCGACTGGGACGGTGCACACTGTACATGAGAAAACAAACCGACAACAATAACATGGCAAACAAATGAAGTAACAAAAATGTCTAGTTCGGTTTGTGACCACTAGGGCATGAATGCAATAGGTGGGAAGCAAATGAGGAAGTCAAAAACACCCTTAAGCCCATCTAAAATTCTATCTTATAGGCCATTCACGATTACTTCAAACTTTTCTGAAGTCCTGCTAATGTTCTACTTTTGGTTACCAATTACATATCTATCCACTACATGTAAACATAAACACTGCCATGTGACTATGTTTTAACTGTCATATGCTTGTTTTCTGTTTTTAGCTGTTCAAAGAATTTAGTCATATTTTAGCAACCATTTCGTACAAATGTTTACAATTTAGTCCTATAACCATATTTAGATCAGTTTAATGACATTTTAACAATGTCTATGTTGATGATAGTTCTTACGGTTATTATTTTACATTGTTAACATATTTGTTATACACGACATATCACATTACACATAATAAACGTTAATATTTTGCAGTGATTGTGTTTAACCCTGTTATAACTGCGGAGGAAAGAACTCTAGTATTTAACCTCTTGTTATTAATATGTGTTAGGTTATTTCGTTAAAAGGACTGCCTCAATTAGAATAAAAATTAAAATGAAGGAACATCCCCAACAAAAAGAGACAGTAAATTCAAGCACGCAACTCTTGTCGCTTATTTTTTTGTACGAAGCAACGAGAAACTTTGTAGATAGGGGTGAACAAGCGCACAAATAAGTCTACCATAACTTTTATTCCTCTTATATTTCTAATAATTGGAGCTTACTGTTTTCTAGGTTTATTTCATTATTTATTTTTAATAATGTGGCTGGGCTTAGCATTTTGTTGGGGTTGTGGCTAACATTCAAATCACTAAAACGTAAGCATGTTACACAGTTGTGTTTCAAACACCTAGGGCAAGGTTACAACATTGTGATAACCTTGTGATTAACAAACACAACTTTCAAACAATTAATTTCGTCTTAAAAACAGTTCATGGTTAAAATGTATAAATTTCACACTTCTGATATTTGCAATCACACACACACACACACACACACACGTGTAACGCAATGCAATGGCAACAATACTCTTTCACAAACACACACACACAGCGGTCACGACACACTTTACAGTATATTTATTCCTGCCGTGGAAAAACAGATTTACCACAACATCGTAACTTGTCTAGGTAGTTTTAAAAATCACGAGTACGATCTTGACACTACGTTCAGAAACACACCACGTCACGTCACTGTCGCCAGTCTCCAATTCTACCAACTTCGGATTTGTAACCATCCCGCCATCACATCTAAATATATTATAATAAGTATTCAAATAATACAATCTCGTTTCAGTGGTATATTACAAATTCAAAAATTAATTAATTAATTTTTTTATATATTTTTTTTCTTCCCCTGTAACAAGTGTGAAATATGCTAAAATTGAAAACACGTATAATTTTCTTGCTACTACAGGCGGTACGAAACTTCCCAAGAGAGAGAAACAGGGAGATAGTGACAAGCTCTGCTCCGCCTATTAAATTTTCTTCATCGGACGAAAAAAAACACCATGTCACTAGGGCCTATGCACTGTAAATTGCGCTGATATTTTTAACTGTAACAAGGAAATATGTTTTCTTCAGTGCTACCTAAAAATTGAAATGTATAAATAGGCAACGTTTAATTTACATATAGTATACCAAAAAAATGGGTTAAAACTAGGGATGGGTCGAATAACAAAAAATATCGGTTCTGGTTCCGGTACCGATTCTGCAATTTGAATATTGGTTCCAGTATTCGGTTCCATTTTGAATACTTGCATTTTGCTTGCAACTTTATTCAACCAATGCAGGTAAAATTCATTAAATGTTTTATTTAACCTACCGAAGAATAGAACAATAACAAAGTGTGAAGATAAGATTTAATGTATACAGATAAACTTGTATTAAATTTATTTAAGGTTAGTAAATATGAAACAGATTTTTTTTTTTTTTACATTAATAGGTGGTAATTGTGATATGTTTGAAAAATACTTTAACTAAATAACTGGCAGTGCTAAAAGCCAGAACATTGTGGCATGGTCATTAAAAGAATGTCAACAACTTCTGTGGGCAACCTGCTTCTTTTTTCTTTTTGCTTCTTTTACCTAGTGGCAGAGCAGCCCACTTCCTTTTTTTTTGCTGTGTTGGAATGCCACACCTCTTCCCTTTTTCAGCCCCCTTGGCCATCTATTCTCTGCCTTACAGGGAAACAAATAATACATGGAGAAATGTATGTGGAGAAATGTATTGATCGGCTAGTGGTTTTGCTTACAGGAGCGGACTGATTAATAAAGACAGAGAAGGGAGAGGACAGTTTATGACTACCGCTCTTAATTTTTTTTTTTTTTTCATGTATGGCAGGTACTCCAGAATTTTTTTCCTTTATTTTAGGGAAAAAGGGAGCACTATACAGCAGGTAGTTATTTTTGTAAGGACAAAGTTTTGCTGTAAATTTATTGCTTTTTAGAAATTAGAACCCAGTAGTTGTTGTTAACCTGAAACTGGTTCCGAGTCAAACCTCAAGAACTGGTATAAATTGGAACTGAAGAACCGAACCGACTCATCCCTAGTTAAAACAATATTTTAACTGTGAACTATTTCTTACTAGTCACATCGCTGCTCTCACTGTTTTTAATTTGTATTTAATATGAAATAAATATTATAAGTTAAAGTTAATACTTAGTTAAAATTGCATTTATTCAAGAATACAGTACTTTTAAGTTAATCATAGTGTTATGTATTTTTGGTGTACAAATAATTGAAAAAAACAGGTAGACACATTATGCCTTGGGTGATTTTTCAAAGGTTCATCTCAAAACAACTGTGAATGGACTATACATTTTACGCTAATCACTGGAAAGTATTCTCCGTTTCGTATAACTTCTGTACATTTTGACAGACATTATGACCTACCTACACAACATGTAAACAGAAAATGTCTTATTTGCAAAGTAGTGCGTCAGCTGATGGTTGTTGCGATATGCATGTTATTTTGTTGGCGATCTTTGCAATGTTTATTGAAGAATATACTACTGGGATTTTTTTTGTAAGAGCTTTAAAAACATTATGAAGTAATGGTAGAGCATGCAAACATTACGGTTATGTGAAACGTTTCCAACTGCACTGTGGATGCCATTTTGCCATTGAGCTCTCTTCCATCATAATTTATCTATATGTGAAAATTTCTTGCCCGTGGTGTCAGAATATTATGCAGTTAATTATTTTTTATTTGCGTATAATATTAAGTGTAGTGTAGTTTGTCGTGGGTGCCTTTTTAGAACAGTCTCCTCAGTGAAATGAAATATCGACACGTCTGCCGCTTTGTGAAAGGGTTAGTTGTGAGCTGTGGTCTGCCATTTTCTTTGACCATCGTGAAGTACGAGCGACAAAGTATTTACCTACATTGTGAAGTTTAAATTTATTGATTTCAAGAAACAGCTCAAGTGTTTTGTTAATTGAACAAATGAGCAAATTGTTTCATATAAATGGCAGACAAAAGTGATTTTGGTGAAGTAGTCATCCAAGATTCGCCACTTGTTTAATAATTAAAAGTGAACAGTAAGTTTGTGTGTTTTGGAAATAATGTTTCTCAAAATGGTTAAAATATTTGAAAGGTATTTATTTAGCCTTTTTAGAAAAAAAACCAGTTTTTTTACCCTAATTTATTTATTTGAAATCTAATGATATTTACGTGTTAAGTTAAATTTGCTAAGATGTTTACATTGTGCATTTTGCACATCAGTATTAANGAAATCTAATGATATTTACGTGTTAAGTTAAATTTGCTAAGATGTTTACATTGTGCATTTTGCACATCAGTATTAAAACTAAAAATGTTGAGTATATCTCGCATTGGTACGTACAGCAACACATTTATCACATTTAGTTCTTTTGTTGAAGTTACAGCTTTTGAGTCATAGTAATTTGAATGTTATTTCTGTGCGAACAAAATTTTCCACTTCATCACCAAAACAATGAAAGTTCAAGTTGCCACTTCATAACAAGAGCTGCAAAACAATCACATCTCACGAAAAACGAGAGTTCCTTACCCCACCAATCAAATAAACACAGCCCTAACTAGTGTATTAAGTGGTCATGACAAAATCAAAACTGGTGGGAATGGCAACCAGCTACAGTAGCATAAGTACTGGACTAAAATCGTCAGTCTTTCAATGCATTCGTAGAGTTTGTTTACAACGATTGTTTTCTCTACCGAAAGAACGGCTGTAGCGTAGGGATGCATTGCGACCACACTTCTTTTTGAGAACTGTCAAAATTTTACTATAATAATAATAATAATTGTCTTTATTTATGTGGCGAAGTTAAGGTCATATGGCCTTGTCTACCATGTAATCACAGATTACAAGTAATATTTTCATAAAATAATAAGTATTAATTCTAATTACAAAATGGAATTTTTGCTAAATCAATGGAAAAACGGTAAAAACCAATTAATGTTGTTAAACTAACAGAACAGTCAATATCAAATATGTATAAATACACTTAACAAAGGAACAGCTTTACAATTGCAACTTTAAAATACAATTTTAGAGAAGAAAAAACATGTGTTCATCTTTTACACCCATCCATACACACACACTCGCCCACCAACACACACACATATAACTATGCGTCACGTTTGCATCAAGAGGCAAAAAAGAGTGAACTTTATTTGTTACCTTCGGTATTTGCTGATGACACAAATTTCCATACCGGCTTTCTGAAAATTGTAAATGGTGTGCATTGTTTTACGTTTATGGAAAGTTTGTTCCAGAGCTGAACAGATTAAACAGAAAATGTTTGGGAGTAAAATCAGACTTGAGGCAGAATAGTAAGGTGGAGGGAGTTATGGGATCTAGTATTGATGCTACGGCAGGAATGCAACGGAAGAATGTTGGAGTACAGGTACAATGGCCGATGTTGCATCAGAATTAATAGCAACGCATGCAGTTCTCTTTGTTGTTTCAAACGTAGCCATGATAATTTGCTTAAGTACGGTGTGATATGTTCTCTTTTTTTTTTTAGATTGAATATAACTTACTGGAGTTATATGAAACTGAGAATATGCATAGCTTTGTAGCAGGTCTTTTCAGCAACCTTTGAGGCGTGCACACGGTAGTAACTATGACTATACCGTCATGACATGGGCACACTTCCAGGGCTCTGCCTATACGTCACTGAAGAGGAGGCAGCTGGTCATCAGGCACAAGCACCAAGGCATCAAATTGAAGTTGAGATGCAGACTTGCTCCATTTGTGTTGCTACTGGAGAGTATGGAGGTCCTCTTTGTACCTGCGCTTCCACTGGTCCTGGTGGATGCATTCAACCTGCTACCAGCATTGACAGTGATTGATAGGTGAAACAGATAAATCTGGCTCTGGAACAACGGTCAATGGGCTCCAAGTTGAGAAAGTGTCCAGGTGTCAAAGTAGCAAGGTCATTGGGATCAGCACTAAGAGGGCAAAGAGGATGAGAGTTCACAATGCCCTCCACTTGGACGAGGACCATGTTGAGCTCTTCGTATGTCAGACGTTGCTCACCAACCACTCGGCCTTAGTGCATCTTGATGGACTTTATGCTTGGTTCCCAGAGACCACCGAATTGTGGAGCATTGGGTGGGTTGAAATACCTGGTGACTCCTAAAGACGACGTTTCCTTTATGACGCTTTCCTGATGTGATGGTGCGGACAGAAGGCAGTTCAGCTCAGCTAGCCGGCTAGAAGCACCAATGAAGTTGGTTCCATAGTCATTATAGATGTGTGAAATAGAGGTGAGCCGATTTGGTTTTTGAGCCTTTTACGATATTTCCGATACAAACTTACCGATATTGCCGATACCAATACTGCCTAGACAAGGAAAAATTACACAAATTTTTCCATGTTTCAAAATATTAAAAACTTTATAGTTTATTTTTAAAACATTTAGTTAAAGAAAATTCTAATTGTCCTTGTTTTTATTGTTTCAGTGCCAAACTATTAAGATAAATAAAAATCTAGGAACCACATACTATTTTATTTTATTTTTAAGACAAAAATAATCTCCAAAAACATATTGTGCAATGAAACTCTCGAAAATACATAACATGAAGAAATATATCTTCAGAAACAGTATACAGTGACGAACTGCAATAAATGCTAGATGAAAAACACTTCACAGTTACAACAAAAAACAAAAGCAAGCAAATCACTCATTGTTCAATAAAACGTAAATTTTTGTTTAGGAAAACTATTTGCTTAAGTTTCTCTGGATTTATGGAGCTTCTTTTCTTGTTACAAACAAGGCCTGCTGTACTGAGTAGTCTTTCGAAGGCAACAGACCCACATGGTGCTGACAGATACACTATAGCCACCTGTCGTAGAGATTTGTGCTCTTCCAGTACTGTAGTGGGTTGCTGGAAGTGCCAGATAAATTAAAGCTACGGAGCATTGTCGCGGAGTTTTCATTCCCGGTCTAGCTGTGGGCGTGTTCAGACGTGCTTATGAACTGGTTGGATCATCCCTTCTTATGAGGAAGGATATGCCTACACAATTTCTATCACAAAGAAAATGTTTACATTTAACTCAGCAAACTTTACATGCATAAAATTTTGGAATTTTTTCTTATTTTATGTATGTAACAAAATTTTAAAATACTAAATTGCCAAATCGCAACCATTTCTGAACAAGTGACTTTGATGGCATCCTAATTGAACGCTACTAAACACTAAAATCTTAAAATACCAAATGGCTAATTCGAACACGGCCTTAGTCACAATCACAAGTGCTGAATTGGCCTACTATTTAAATAACAATATTGTGAGGGGTATAAAGCACAAGGAAATTGATGTAAGAAATGTGTAGGATGTGATGCACATATTAATTATGCATGTAATGTATTTGTAGTGTACAACCTACCTTTGTTTTCCACAATAATAAATGGTAAAAGGTCTGTGCAAATCATTTTTCCAATGAGAATATTTATTTTCACAGTGTGGGCATGTGTTGAAGGATATTGTTTGTTTACTTTTTTCCATTAATTCAGACACGTTATGGAATTTTGGTTTAGACCTGTTTACATCAGGGTTAGTGAACATGCACAATCGTTATCTGAAATTTGTGAAGTACTCGCAATTATGGCATTGCTAGGCGCGTTTTCTCTGCCAGAAAGTTGTGTTGAGAGTTGTACAACAGGCCTAGCAGGACACTGTTGTCATTTGAAAACTCTTCCACTTCAAAGGGTGCATACATTCAAGGTGCCGTTTTAAGTTTGTGGTACTATATGACCTCGATGATGTGCCGCCTCTCGAAACGAAACATTTACAATAGCCTTACATTCTTGTCTTTTACTTGCGGTAAAAAAATTCCACACGTCACTTTTTTCTTCCAGACATTATATTTGTTTTTTGCTGGCGCACTTAAATAATTTCACTACGTTCGTTCCCTAACCTAACAGTCAATTTACTACAGCAACATCAAACAGGCCAACCAAACAAACAAAAAAAAACTGCTGTAATGGTGCCGCTATGCAGCAGTAATGTGCAGCATGTAACCAACATTACAAGAACATAAGTTTTTTAATGTGTCGCAGTGTTTGCAGTTGGTCGTGAAACTACTAAGACAAAATATTTTTGGCGGAAATCGTAGATATTAATTATTGTTAATATTATATGTGTTAGGCTGATTAAATGTTAGGTTTCGTTCATGCTGCAAACTTGTCTAAAGAGATAAAATTCAGTAAACGCAAATGGTGGCTACTATTGTTTTGTCATATACATTGTAATGTTGCAGCCTCGCGTTAGGCGCCATATTTTGTAATGTTGCAGCGGCACGTTACGGCTGCCATATTTGTAGCATTCCACGTCTGGGTATGACGAATGGAAGTTACCACTCGGTTAGCTCAGTTGGTAGTAACATGAAACTCTAAAGGCGCCAATAAATATAAATAGAGTACAATGTTTGTTATTACTCTATACTTTTTTTATTCATCAATCCAGGAAACAGTTCACATACAATCGTCAGGTATGCAGAGTACGAACCGGTTTACAGGCAAACTAACAGATAGCAGCGCCACAGTCATTTAATTATTCATTTACTTCTCAAAAATTTGCCTCCTAAGAAAATACAGAGGCAGTGACCTCCCACACCGGTGGAGAAATAAACGACAAAGTTTCCGTTTGCCGGTGTGGGGGTTATACGCCACGCCCGACGCGGTCTCAGCGAGTCACTGGTTGTCGACTGGTGGAGCACTGGGTGTCGACTGCTGCCCGGTGATAGGCACACTCTGTGTTTGACGTAGTGTGCCTATCCACCCCTCTTCTAAGATAAGGGCATGGCTGCCGGCCTATCCGAACTGCATCATCATCTGTAAAAAATAATCAAATCTTCTAGAATAAAAACTGTCAACCTGCAGTTCGCAAAACTTCTGCGTAGCCATCCAATTTGCATTGTGGGTAAAAGATAATCCACACCTTCTAGAACACTGGTGTGTAGAACTTGAGACCCCCTCTAAGCATTCTGTCGAGTGGGCAGTCCTGAGAAACTGCTGTTAAAGGCAGACATCCATTGGCATTTATTGGGAACATAGTTACCTCTGATACATCTAAATGTGTTGTGTGCAAGATTGACCATACCCTATTTAAGTGCACACTGTCCGTCAGCAATTTATCTAGAGAGCGCTTGAATATTGTTGAACACCATGGCATATGTTTAAACTGTTTACGTCCAGGCCATCATGCTGCTAATAGCCAGTCCAAGTCATCATGTCGTCGCTGTTCAGATGGATATCACATGCACATTCTCACCAGAATTAACATAACAAAGGATTTTACCTATTGTACTCTTCGGACTGTGGACAATTCAGATCTACAATTCCAGCTTGACACGTATGTTTTGCTGCAGATCACTGGTAACTTGCCTCATGGGCAGCTGTCGAAAGCTACTTGGACACACATTTCAAATCTTCATTCACCTGATCCAAATTTTGATGTTCCAACTCTTCCTTCCTGGACCCAACTGTGTAAGTGACGACAACCAGGCAAAACAGCAGGGTGTATGTGGTTGAAGGACACAATTGAATTATGAAGGCCCGCCCTTAGTACTCTTGCAGAATCCAGTAAAGATGGAAGTTTTACAAGGATGACTTGATAGGCTGCTGAGCTTGTAAGGCAGCAATCTTGGTTGTAAATGTCTGTAGCTGTATTTTCTTTATCCGTGTCTGCAGAGCTTGGTCAATATGGTCTGGTTGTTAAGGTGAAGTCTGCTTGTGTGATGGATGACGAGAGTTGTGTATATACCAGCAAACATAATCATTGGCATGCAGAAGTTTTCTAAATGTACCTCATATTTCCAACAGTGAGACTGGCCTGTTGGAGATTCACCATTAGCACCACAGTTTTTTCATCATCATGGACACATTACAAATCAGATATGCTAGCTCTCATTTAACTACTTGGCCATTCTGACTAAAGCAGCACCAACTACTTGGGACCAGACCACCATAAGGGGTGGTTGAGTAGCTGTGAATGCATCAATCCTCGAGATGTGCAATCAGCTGGATTATCTCCAAATTCAACATGGTGCCAGCATCCAAGTGGTGTAGTTTCTTGAATTTGGCTGACTTGATTAGCCACAAAGGTTTTCCACCTATTAAGAGAACCAGCAATCCAATTGAGCACAACACGAGTCCTACCAGACTTGTACAGAGCTCAGTGTCACAATTCCTTCCAGCGTGATGTGTATGAGCTTGAAGAGCTTTTGCAAGGGCAACGGCTGCATACTGTTCTAGGCAATGAATGAATAAACAGAGTCTTCAGTACGGCCACTTTACATTTAAAAATAGACTAGGCTCATGTTCATACGTCCATTTTGCTCAGCTGCGTATCCCACTTCTGAACTACCACAAAACCTGTGTAACTCATGTGCTGCCACCATGTATCACATTTAGGCGAGCAACTTGGACATTTGAGAGCAGTGGAAGTTTAAGAGAGTGTGTCGGTCTCCGAGTTCCAATGAAGCTGTGGGACTTTCTGTACATATTGAGATTCTGCATCAAACAACACAGAAAATGGTATTTGGAGATCTGCAGGTAGTCAAGTGATGAGGGATTCATCGTTGCTCATGAACTTATGAAGCTGGGACCCACCCACCTTCAGCAGCTTAATTAGCTCTTTCTACATGGCTAGAACTGCGAAACTGTGCGGATCGTTAGATAAGGGACTGAAGATACACCATATGTTACCGTTTTCAGGCGAAACTCTCACCGGATGTGATGCAGAGAATTGCTACAAGATGCACTGGTAATTGCGATGCTCTGGGGTAGCCGAAATCTGCCTGTACATTTGTTTAACATCTGCTGTAAACACCGCAGTATGACAGCAAAACCTCAGAGCAATGTGACATATCAGTTTGCAGCTTTGGACCTGCAAAAGTATATCGTTCATACTGATGCCTTGGTTCGTTTTAGCTGAAGCATTAAATACAACTCTGTGTGGTGGTGGTGCTTTCTGGCTTGAGGACTGGGTGATGGAGAATGTAATAGCCTTTATAGTCCCAACTAGGTTCAGCAGCTGGTGCCATATGACCTGCAGAGAGGTCATACATGAACTCACAATATTGGGCTTTGTAGTTCTGGTTGTCACTGAAAACATTTTTCCAATGCCTGCAGACAGTGTAAGGCACGAGATCAGAAGTCACCTAATCTGGGGTCAGGTTCACGAAATGGTAGTGCTACATTGTACTTTCCAATACAGTCTCTGACACAGGTCTTCTCGTAAATGTTCTTACATGCTAAATAATCAGGGGACTTGAATTGCTTCTGTGGGATCTCCTTCATTTCCCAGAATTGTTTCACAACACTCAAGTGATGGGGATACAGTTGATGAGGCGGCACAACATGCAATTTCACTATGTGGTGGTGCAGTTTGAGTCTGCACCTTCCCCATCAACACCCATCCAAACGACTGGGACAACCTGGTTCTCCCAACTTGGAATACCTCATTCTCCATCCAACTTGTTTACATGCACAACAGATGGGACTAAATCTGCACCAATCAGTACGTCGATGGGTCCAGGAACATCAAAATTTGGATCAGGTGAATGAAGATTTGAAATGTGTGTCCAAGTAGCTTTCGACAGCTGCTTATGAGGCAAGTTACCAGTGATCTGCAGCAAAACATACGTGTCAAGCTGGAATTGTAGATCTGAATTGTCCACAGTCCAAAGAGTACAATAGGTAAAACCCTTTGTTATGTTAATTGTGGTGATAATGTGCATGTGATATCCATCTGAACAGCGACGACTTGATGACTTGGACTGGCTGTAAACAGTTTAAACACATGCCATGGTGTTCAACAATATCAAAGCGCTCTCTAGATGAATTGCTGACAGACAGTGTGCACTTCAATAGGGTATGGTCATTCTTGCACACAACTCATTTAGATGTATCAGAGGTAACTGTGTTCCCAATAAATGCCAATGGATGACTGCCTTTAACAGCAGTTTCTCAGGACTGCCCACTCGACAGAATGCTTAGAGGGGGTCTCAAGTTCTACACACCAGCTTTAACTCCCCACAAATCATTGTAAATCATTGAGAGTAGGTAATGCATGCACAGAAAGCTGGATTTCCCACTGTTTTCTTAAATTCCCATCAAACTTCCTCTCTGTAATTCGGACAAGCAATGAATCCCACTGATGCACTGGTAACTCCAACGCCTGCAGTGCATCCGTATTTTCGGCAATGACAGAAAGCAACTTCTGTGTGGACGATGTTGAGTTCAGAAGTACATCATGGGTCAGCAAAATAGCATCACTATTGTTAGTCTCTTGTTAGCCTACTTTCCTAAGGAAAGAACATATAAAAGACATCCGAATTGAATAAAAATAGGTCCACAAATATTATTTAGTAAGGACATAAGATTTTTATAGTTTTAGATCATGCCTGGTACTGATTTTCAAAATGGTGGCAATTTTTAAATTTAGACTATAATGTTACATCTTGAAAACCAATTATTCGATTTAAACCAAGTTTTTTAGCAGTGACAGTGCATTATATAATAATTGCAGTTAGGAAGCAATACTGGCATTAATTTGCCATTTTTGTAGATAGGCTAATTTAAAAAAAAAATTAATCTTTTCCATTAAATCTTTGGGAACCATTCAACCGATTTAAACCAAATTCAGTACTTTGACAGTGCATGATGTAAGAATTCAATTAAGAATCCTATAATGTTGGTCTGCCATTTTGTAAGATTGTGCAAGTTAAAAAAATTAATTGAAAAAATTGAGCTTTTCCATTATATCTCTGGAATTAGTTTACCAATTTAAACCAAATTTGGTACATTAACTGTGCATTATGTAAACTTTTAGTTACGAAACCTGTAATGATATTGGTCGTGTATTTTGTAAGATAGCACAAATAGAAAAATAATTGAGCTCTTACGTTTTGTCTTGGGAACCATTTCACAGATTAAAAACAAATTTTGTATGTTAGCAGTGCATGATGTAAGCTTTTAATTTAGAAGCAGATAGTTACTAATCAGCCATTTTGGAAGATAGCACAAAATGAAAAATAAAGTTTTATGTTATATTTTGGCAACTATTAAATCGATTCCTGCCAAAATTGGCATATAAGTAATACTGTTGTAGGCCATTTTCATATATGCTATTTAAATGGATAAGGCATTTATTTTGAAGATGGTGGTTATATAAATATTTTAGGTTTATTTGCAATATCTGCCATACTGTTTGTTCAATTTCGACCAAACTTGCTGTACTGAAATCATCTTTTACAAGCATCAAATGTTTCAGTACATAGCCTCTTTTGTGCACCATTTTGTAAGATAGTACAACATGAAAATAAAGTTTTATTGTTATATATCTGAAAACAATCAACAGATTCCTGCCAAATATGGCACTCCAGTAATAATATGGTTGGTCATGTAAACTGACATGTTTTAGTGGGTCAGACTATTATTTTCAAAATGACATGCATTTAAACTGTATAGAATGCTATCCTATATCTATGAAACGCTGCAACAAATTTCAAATTAACTTTGTATGTTGGCAGTATCTATTACAATCATCAAATTTGCCTACCTAGAACCTGTTTTGTCCCCAATTTTGTAAGATAGTGCCACGTGAATAAATAAAGTTTTGTCATATCTTGGGTAGCAATCAACCAATTCATTCCAAATTTAGCGAACACCTAGTACTGTGGTAGGCCATATAAACTGATGGACTGTGTTAAGAGGACCAGGTGTTTATTTTAAAAATTATCCCCATATAGACATTTAAGCATATCATGCTATATGTACAAAACAATGTAACCAATTTTAACCTAACTTTGTATGCTGACAGCATACAAATAAGCAAATACATAAAACTATTAGTCCACCATTTTTGGAAGGTATAACCACATGACAAATTAAGATTTCTTGTCCTTTCTCGAGAAACTATTAAATAATGCCCACCAAATTCAGGTGATAAGTTATACTTTTGTAATCCATCTAAATTTCTATGACTTAATGAGGTAGTCACATATTTTCAAAATTATAGCAATGTAAATATTTTGTCAGTATGCCTCATGTCCCAAACAATTTCAACCGGCTTAATATGTAACAGTATCTATGACAAACCAAGACTGTGCCAGTAAATCTCTGTTTTTTCCTCCAGTAATGGAGATACCACCACATGAGGAAAGGATCTTTTTTTGTGATGTCCTGGACCAACCAATTTTCACCTAACTTTTCACACTAGCAGTGCTGCAGGAAGCAATGTTTAAATATCTCTGGTTTTATTTATACTATGACTGCGATATAAATAATTTAGTTAAGTTTATCGATTAAAGTGACTCACTCGCTTAATTTCAAAATGATTTCCCTGTAAATATTTGGAGTTGATAATCCTATTCTACCAAAACTTTAGAAATTACTATCAAAGTTGCTGTTCTGAATCCTACCTCCGTGATGTAGCTGTTTGCACACAAGCGTATGGTATGAGGGGTTCTGTTTTTGAGTCCCATGTAAGGCACGTGTGTGTTTTTAATTGTCTAATGCGTATTGCATTTGTTTCTTTAATGATATCGCTATCAACGAAACGTCAAGACCCACCTACAACCTAACATTTTAATGAACTTCATGAAAATGATTTGCATCAATACAAAGCAAAGTAGGCTTATTAGTTATATTGATAACTTCTTGTTATTGTAAAACCTTACCCAAAACATGACATGCAGTCTCATAATTTGCTTCTGTCAATGTTAAATGGCTAAATAAGAGTGGCTGGTTTGTCTTCCAATGCCGACTTGAGGTACAACAAGCATTCAGTATTCGTCAATTATTTTATTGTCTACAACTAACACAGTAAACAAAAGAAAATTTCACCCAATCTCTACAATGGCTTGAAAAGGTTGGTAACTTTATCATCTCTAAAACCACTCTACTTGTGTGTGCTTAACCACTTGCTGGCGTGCGGGTGGCCTGTACCGATGCCTTTGACAATGCATTATCCGCCACCATAACCTCAAAATATGTGTTGTCAAATTTATCAATGCGTAGTGTGTGAACTTCTGCATCAAACTCTTATGTCAGTTTCTGATAACACTTGGTATTGCAGATGATCTGTGTCAAATCCAGCTTTCACTGTAGCAAGATCACAACACATTGCAATAAAAAAATTTTATCTTGCGGTATTGGTCTTGGCATCTTGGGTTAATTTGAATGCCTTGTTCAGTCTGTTTTCCGCCCTCTCTAGTCTTAGGCGAACTGGGATTATTTTATCCATTTTATTTACACTGCAAAATGATTTGTGTCGAACAACACTAAATTACTTGTGAATGCACGAAACATGCATAACTACGTGAACGAACGATTACGATATTCCAGTATATCCGGCCTGGAAGATCAAATGTTTCGTTATTAAACAAGCAGGGCTGGTTCAACTGTCATGCAAACATAGTTTTTTAATTGGATGCTGAGTCCAAGATGCAGAACCTGTTGGAACCGCGCGCGCCGCATATGAGAAAATGACAACAATAACAACATGGTGGACAAACAAAACACAAATGAGGTAATTAAAAAGTCTAGTTCAGCTTGTGAGCACTAGGCATGAATGCAATAGGCAGGAATTCAAACTAAGTTAGAACACACTATTAATATTATTTGACTGTAATGTATTTCAAACCCATTGTTTGAAGTTAATACTTCATTCCAGAAATAGGCATACAAGCCTTTTTATCATATTTTCATTTATTATAATACATATTTAAACACTGTTGTTTTGTTCTGCTGTGCTAGCGTAGTGGTAAAGTGTGAGTTTGGCCAAATGAAGATATTTTTTGGGCGAGTTAAAAAATCTCCCAACAGTAAAAAAATCTTTTGAATGCAGATTTCTATAATCTAATTTAATAGCTTGCTATAGTTAATTAAATGAATTCTTCAGATACTTGAGAAAATATTCTGGCATCTTCAAAACACTTAATGTTGGAAATACATTAGTGCAAATTAGACTGTTTAAATTTTTGATAGTAAAGAAATAATTTTCAGTTGTACACTGTTTGGTTGTTACCAGTCCAGCCAGTGGGATCCACATTTACTGCTAACATATACTCATCTCTGCACCCACCAAATATGCCTTATGCTAATACACGAGCTACTCTGATGCAATAGTGTATTAATCTTCCTTGGCTGCTCACATGGCAGCAGTTTTTGTGGAACATTGGCTTCAGGTAGCTGGGTACATATATTATTAGTTGACCAACTTGCAAGAAGTCTGGTGTTTTCTGGTTAATTTCAGGAGGCTAATAATAATGGTGTGTAATATGTTGTATTGTTTCCTTTTCAAAAGTTTTATCTTACTAATATTATAAATGCGAAAGTCTGTGTGTGTGCATGTGCACATGGGCACACGCAACAAAACCTAATTCTGCAACGGCTGGGAACGTGACCGAACGGCTAAACGGATTTTGATGAAATTTGGTACTCTAGGTCCTGGAATAAGACATAGGATACTTCTTATCTCGGAAAATTGTACGGTTCCTGTGGAATAACAACAAAACCTAATTCTGCAATGGCTGGGAACGTGACCAAAATTTTTTTTCCGTCTGGTGTCCGAGTTTATTAGGCCGCCCAAGCATCTCTGAAATGGCTTAACGACTGCAATCAATCGATAACAACCGGGACTGAATATTTAATGTGCCCTCCGAAGCCCAGAAGCGCTCAGATATGATGCCATTAAATGGTCACCCATCCAAATGTGTGCTGCTGGGAACATTGCTTTACTTTGGTGATCTATGAAGATCCCTCAGCCAAGCGCAAAAAGTAGTTCCTAGATACACTTTTTCTAAAGCTACAATTTTATGAAACTCACATTTTGATTTTCATACATTGACACTGGAAAGCGGAAATGTGGTAAACTACGCAATAGTTGCACAGATACACTCCAAAAACATTACCCTACTTCTTGGCTATCGGGTAAAAAATATTTCCTTCCTTTTGGGTTGCTGTAATCAGTTAAAAACCTAGGCCAACATAGTATCACTGTAAAACTCAATTGTACCCGGGCAAAGCCAAGCCGTTTCGTTAGTATTTATATATTTTATCAGTGTATTATATAATGTCCACTGTATGTCATACATAATTTTACTATTTAATGAAATATCTTTGTATTTACTTTCATTTCATGTTTAAAAATTCTGTGATTTTATAATTTGATAAAATATTTTTTAAATAATTCAGAAAGCTTTCTTATTGGGGAAATTTTTTCAGATAAACCATGATGCAAGACAGCAGCTAATGGCATCTAACACGGAGCTTGGTGCAATCAGCTACCCTCAAGAACAGGATGTGAATTGGTCAGTGTCATCACAAATTGACCTGGAGTCTCCATCCAGCAGAGAGTGCAAGCACTTGGTATGTAAATTTTTTCAACTTCTGATTAGAAAACTAGTATTTTAATGAAATTACTATAAAATCTGTGGATAAGCAAGTAACAGTAAAACCACCTTTGATGAATATTCCATATAACAAAATACATCCTAAAATGAAGTATAAATTTGGTCCCACCAAGTGTCCATAAGAACAATGCATATTTAACATTTACATACTGAAATACATTTGCGATGTTCCGTATCATCCGCCTACACGACCTACGGCCACGGCTGACCACTGATGTGCCATTTCATTTGTTTCTTTTGTTACAAGGTTTGAAAGAGAGGTATTTTTGTTTCTTTTGGCACCATGGTTGAGGAGGAACATGTTTACAGTGAATGGCAATAGTTACCTATCAATATGCCCCTCCCCCCCTTTTTTTTATCCTTTTGCAACTGCATGCTGAATCAATGTCCACCAACATTTTATTTTGTTTATCCATTTTTAGGTAGTATATGTACAGTAAAGCACCAGTACAACAAACTTCATTACAACGAATATTTCATTAGTATGAACAAACCATTTGATCCCATCAAAATGCTATACTTTCACATGTAAATAATTTTCAGTAGTACGAATTTTTTGCTTAAAATTTACTGTCTATTTATAAAACATTCACTTTAACGAACACCTTTTGCGTTTCGCGAATCCAAAAATTTTGGTAGTAATTTTTTTTTTAATGGAAATGAAATTAACTTTTCGCATCCACAAACGCCGTGGACACTTAACAATACGAAAACATAAACAATTTTACTGGTATTCTCATAGATGTTGCAGTTCTTTGGTGGTGTAGTTTGGTCACAAGCTTTTGTGTTGGCTGATGCAACTAGCGCTTGCTGGCGGTTCAGTGGAGAACTACGTTAGCAGCAGCTGATACTACAGTACAACGTGGTGCGGCAAAGAAAACGCTTGCAGCTTAGTGCCTAGTGCAGGATTGTGACACTGCCTATGAAATCTATGCCCGTGACTAACAAAAGTTTTACGTCAACCTATAATGTTAGTGCGTTCTATGAGTTACTTTGTAAAGTATGTAAACATTGTGTTGGTTTAATTCCGTGTTTGCTGTAATAGTTATTACATTTAGTTTTCGTTGGTGAATTCTACGATAATTTTTGATCACGCTTCATTAAAAATGCTGACGAGAAAACGAAAGACAATTGACCTAAAAACTAAATTGGCAATATTAAAAGCAGTAGACGATGGAAGAAAAAAAAAATGATATGGTAACGAATTTGGAATAGCGAAATCCACGCTTTCGACAATATTAACCCAAAGCACCGTAATTGAGAAGAATATTTTTTGTCACCCGAACGTAAACGTGTGCGCCCTTCACCTTATGAAGAACTGGAGAAGAAATTATTTGACTGGCTAATGCATTCCAGGAAATCAAATATACCAGTTGGCGGAAATATTTTTCAGGAAAAGGCACGAGAAGAAGCCCTTAAATTGGGCATTGAAAACTTTCAGGCTTCTGGTGGTTGGCTGCATAGGTTCAAAGTGAGGCATAATTTAACCACTTAGAAAGTATGTGGAGAAGCTGCTGCTGTTAATCCTGAGGTTCAGGAAAATGGCAGGAAAATCTTGACACAGTTATCTCGGGATATGAAAAAAAAGAGGGGTTTTTTACAATCTTCTCCCAGACAGAACTTTGGAGGTAAAAGGTCGAACCTGTCATGGAGGAAAGAAAAGTAAGGAACGGTTTACTGTTCTGTTTTGTGTTAATAGTGATGGGTCTGAGAAAATGGAACCACTAGTGATTGGAAAGTTTTCAAAACTCAGATGTTTCAAAAATGTGAAACACCTTCCCTGCAAATACAAAGCCAACTCAAGTTCATGGATGACATCATTATTATTTCAAGAATGGCTCCAGAGTTTTGATTTTAGGATAGGGGTCCAAAATAGGAAAATTCTCTGTTTATAGATCACTGTCCTTCTCATAATGCTAACATATCAGCACTGAAGAACATCAAAGTGATTTTATTTCCCCTCCAAACTGCACCAGTACCCTGCAGCCACTAGATCAAGGGATTATAGCACAGGTCAAAAAGGACTACAAAAAGCAACTGGTGCAATTCCTTCTGTGCTAAATGGAATCTGGTGAAGATTCTCGAAGTTCCTTGAAATGGAACATTCTTCAAGCCATGCACAGGCTCGTGAGTTAACATGGAACAGAATCACACCTGCCACAGTTGCAAATTGTTTTGCCAAGACAGGGTTCCCAGCAAATACACAGGAAGTTGAATGCACCAAAGAAGAAGAGGAGTGTGAAGCTGCCTGGGTAGAAGTGAAGAAAAAATTTGATATAAATGAAACTTCATTCAGTGATTTTGTGTCAATGGATAATCAGGTATCCACTTACATCAAAGAGTTCTTTTCTAAAGTTGAAATCAATTGAAGTGTCATGTTTTGTTCTTAAAATATTTCATTTTCTTCAGTATTGTTTTGAAATGGTTTCATGTATGTACGTAACTTTTATTGTTAACTGAATGTGCTTAAAACATTTTAGTTTATATCAGCAGAATGTTCTTGGGTGGTGTTTTGCTGCAGTGAGTCGGAATGTTCTAAAGGTAGGTCTACATTTTATGTAGTACTGTATTCTTAATTCATATACTGTTAACTCTCTTTATGGTATTGTTTCTATGTAGTACATACCTACTTACGTAGGATTATGTACATATAAAATGTCATATACACCACAATTACTGGCATATTTAAAATCGTACACTTCTACAATTCCAAGTGGTTTATTGATGAAACAATTTCAATGTCTAAAATCTTTGATTCCAGTATAAAGAACTTCATTATAACAAACAAGTGGTAATTTGGACCCCTTGGAGTTTGTTATAGTGAAGCTTTACTGTACTTAGAAACTGTATGAAATAGACTTTTTTGCACTGTGTATTAAATAAATTCCACTGTGAGACTGACTTTGAAAATGTATGTTGCAGTTTTAAGTGCTTTGTCTTGTATTAATGCAGTAAGTCATTTTATATAAACAATTGGGTTATTTAATTTTTAAAATTTTATTATTATATTCTACGCAGAGCTTAATTTTGTTGTTTCATCGTGTAAGCTCTGAAGATCTGCATTTTATTTAGTTACAAGGGTATTCTGTTAAGTATGATCTGTAACAAAATTAAAATTATCATGGATTAACAGAGCATTTTTGGAACCTCCATGCAAGATAACTCCTTACACAAAACACACAATATTTTGGTCCCCTCAGTTTTATTATACAAAAGTTTTACTGCATTAATTTTTGTGGACGAGTGATAGTTGCTGTTTAGAAGTGATGGAAAACATTTTTAACTATATAGGTCCTTATCGATGCTACAAGCATTTTTTCTAGCTACAAATCGCTGTATCCTCCACAATCTGTGAATTTACATGAAAAAGCAACTTTTATATTCATTTAACAGTTTATTTTGTTTATTTCAGTAAAACTGTACATTAGATACCCTGTTTTATTATGTATCTACATGAGCAATATACACATCTTTTTCTAAAATGTGTTTCTTAAAGAATGCATTCTGTAACTATGGAAAAACAAACCAATAAAGTAAAAACAAACTTAAGCTTGTATATCTAGCCAGCAACATACTACCATTTGTGGTGTTACATTTGAGGTAATCTGTGTTCTGAGGGTAATGTTTCAGTGAATTGTACTGAAATGCATGAAAAAAATGTTGTTGCCAACCATGCAAAAGATTTCCATGGGTACTCATGAGAAACATATTTAAACAGTGTCTCATTTAGAACTGCTTGCAGTTTCATCCAACATTCCTGAAAAGTTCTGTGTCCACGTGTTTTTTAAATTCACTAACATGTCCTGTGGTTTTACTGTGAGCTGTCTGCATATATCACTCTTAAGCTAATATTATAAATACATTTTATTTTTATACTGTTCATGTGACATCCTTGTGTTAACAATGTACCACAGTTTTAGGTTAATATGGGGAATATTGTTTATGCTATGTATACCAAACCCAGAAGAATATGAAAATCTTTTTTTGATTTAAATGAACACTGATTTAGTTACTTATTCAAATATCATCAGTTATGGATTAATTTTGTTAATAGTCTAGTACAGTTTCTTCTAGTGTGGTCTTGGTATTTAATTTCATAAGAAATGTGACTTCCTCATAACGAAGACATTAATGTCACTGCCCTGTAAAATTTTCAAATGCTATTTTCCATCATCTCTCTACATTAAGAGGCTTCAGGGTACCAGTTACCAGGTAGGGATGTGCGAATATTCAAAAATTAGAATAGTTGTGAATGGTAACTTATGAATTATTCACATTTGAACTTTGATTATCTTCTGTGAAAATTGTGAATAATTTACATTTTCTTCTCAAGTGGTTATTTGCTTGACATTATATGTCAACTCATTTTAAGTCGTTCAATAAAACTCTTTTTCCATATTTATTAGAGTTGGACCTTTGCTGATCATGATAACTGGTCGTTTTTAAGAATTTTGCCTAGTGAAGAGTTGAGATTCAAAATTGAGTTGAGTAGAGTTGAACTAACAATGATTAACTCATCATTCACATCGAGTTTTTTTTCCAGCAAACAATGAGCTACTGAATGTGCAAGTCGAGTCACTGCTCTTTTTGTTGTTATATTCTACACTTTTTATTGTTCACTGTGCATATGGCACAACCACATGGTAGGGTCTATGTACATATCTTATCGCGCCCGCTCAATGTTTCCACGACAATATTTGCATTCTGTTCAGTATATCAAGCACCTAGAAGCCTCTACTTTAAAACTCCTGGGCACAACAAAACAAGGTTACTAATTTTGGCATTCTTAACCGATTTTGCAACGTAAGTAGATGACTGAAATTGGTATCCTCGCTTCTTATCACACACTTAACCACAAATCATAGAAGACAAGTAAAGTCAGGTGTGTTTACAAATACCATGTTAATGTTAAGTGCGGACAGTCAACTCTTGATTCTACAACCTTTCGCGGTTCCTGGGAAAAGGGTCGTTACTAGGATTTTGACCGACCCCCTACTCTAAGTCTCAAAAATTTTGCTTAAGTCATACTTATGCCACTTTTTAATGGCTCTCACAGCAAAATTACACATTTTAGTAATCAAATACTGTCAAATCTCATTCATGAGTCCTCAAACTACTTGCGAATATGCTTTTAAAGTTGACTTTGTTTAAACACAAAAACTGCATTTTTTTGCATTAAGCCCATGTTCAGTCGTGTCTAGCACGAAAACAACACATTGTTTTTAAAAATTATTAATTAATTTTAATAGATAGAAGTTTTCCAACAAAAATGATACCCTTAAAAAGCATGTAGGACCTCCCCATGTTGCCAAAATTAAGTCTAAACACAACGCGTCACAAATTTACGATGGTTAAGTCAATTTTCATTGACTTCTTAACAATACAAAAATTTTGTATTTGAAGAAGGTAAATTTTTTTTTAGTAGGCATATGTTTAAAAAAAAAATGGTATCCCAGATAAACAAGACCTACCTTGCAACAAAAATTATGTAAACATTGTACGCTGCACAGCTTTTAACAAGTTCACATTCCATGTTGTATGGGTTTTTGCAGAAAATTCAAAGGATTTGTTTCTGGAACAATTTCTTATTATTAAAGTTGCATTACGTAGTTCCCGTGACATTGGGGTGGAAGAAGGGTGGATGATGTGACATGGTAAGTATTGCTTCTCTCGGAGCCGTGTGCTGTGTGTAAGGACAGGAAAAGGCAAGATTGTGTATGTGTGTACACATGTGCATGCATGTGTGTGTGACACGTGCATGCGCATGTTTGTGTGTGTGATGCATGTCAGATAGGCAGGCTGTGCACACACCCTGCAATCAATACCACAGGCGCTTGTCCGGTGATGACTCAATCTATCGTGCATTTGTTCTTCAATTTAATTTATTAGGTATCATTAAAAAATTCTATTTTCAGAATTTTAAATAAATGTGTGCTATTTACTGTTTATTAACCAATAGCTCTCATTGGTAGTGACCAAGTTACCTTTAAATAGGCATACAATTTGTGTTTTATGTATTAAATACTTCAATGCATAGCGTTGTTGCGCAGGTTAAACACTACAGCCTTTTAAAGAGTTGGAAATGCATTTTTCTAATGGTTTCAATCTTCTATCTGGTATCAAACAACACACAGTTTTTTTGTGTATTTGAAGGAATATTTGTTTGTTTTGTGCAACTGACATGGTTTATAATCACCGCCCCTCTTTTCTATACCTATACATTTATTTTATATATCTATACAATTTAAAAAGGTCATGCACTGTGTTACCTCCCTCCTTGTGTGTACAGTAATTTGAAAGTATGGGCTTTCAAAAACTCAGAGGAAAGAGGGGGGTTACATTTAAATTTGAAAATTTAATAACCCTATGTGGCATCATGGATCCTGGTGTAAGTTAAAATAGGTAAAGAAAGGCAATAGTACTAACGAACAAACTTCCTCAGAAATACCACGCACTTTTATTGTATCGAAATCTACAAAAGAGACGTGCATCCAAAAAAGATAATATTAGTATATCAAAAATTTATATTTTGTAATCACAATACAAAAACTACTCAAAAATATTTGGGAGTGCAGGCCCTTAAAATAATGTTTGGTTATGCATTTTTAAAGTTCTATAGATTACTATAAAAGGTACATGAGTCCATAATCTTGCTGAACGGTTGGACATTTAAAATTTTGTTGAGAAGAAAGTTCATAAATACATATAATCCATTCACGGTATCTTCGATACTTTTGAAAAGAACCTTTGAAAAATCACCCTAGGAGTTACATGNATCCATTCACGGTATCTTCGATACTTTTGAAAAGAACCTTTGAAAAATCACCCTAGGAGTTACATGTTTAATTGGGTATAAAAAAATGGTATATGGAAAAAGGTTTTGTCTTGCTTTTAGCACTGAAGCACTATATAAATTGGTTGTTTTAAGTTTTTATTTTCAATAAATTTTAATAATTTGTTAAAAGTCCGTAAGAATTAACAACGGATTTTGAAGGGACATGTTGGTTATAGCTGAAAAGAAATAGTTCGTAGGTTAAATATTAATATGTATAAATTTAATGCCGTAATTGTAAAGTTAATATTGCTAAACTATATATTTACATTTTTACGTAGCACTCATGGGTAAAGATTTCACCGTTATTAATTGAAATTAAATAAATTTCAGTTGTTGTCCAGCGGACTCGTACACTCCATCTTGTTCGTTTGGGCACGTTTTTTTCAGAAGTATAACCACGCCATATTGGAGACGCTGAATTGTGGTTATAAAACTAACGTAACACATTCTTTCTACTTACAAGATAATTCTAGGTTAAGATGTAATTTTAGTATTAGCGTTGTTATTTCTGCAGTTTATCAAATAAACGTGCAAAATATAGAAAGGCATTTGAATATTTCCGTTACGTTATTCCCTTCGCAAAGAATGCAAAGGAATCGAATTTTGGTCGCCGCCAACTGATAATCGATTATTTTCGAAAGCTTTTTGTGGAGACCAAGAGATGGCAGCACATTAGCGTTGGTTCTTCAGTGCCAAATGTTAGCCGTGACTCGTCTTTCCGCCGCATAGTGTTGTTTTTATGTTGCAGTGAAGAAGCGCGACAGTTCTTGATGGAACAGAGATGTACCTACACCGCAGGTTTCAAAATGAAAGTGATTTTGTTCGCTGAAGAGTTTGGAAATCGAGCCGCGGGCCGTGAATTCGTAGTAAATGAAACGTTAGTGCGGGGCTGGAGGAATTTTTCTCACTTATAAGTCGCACCCCAAGTTTTCAATAAATTTTTTTTTAAATAAAATGTGCCACTTATATGCGATAAAATACGGTACCATTTATCACAGTGAAATCTTTAACCTGAGTGCTACTTCCAAAAGTTTATTATGTAAAATTTAACTTTTTCCTTACAGCAAATATGTAAATAAATCTTAATACAATAAGTAAACTTTAATTAAATTATATAATTAACAGTTCCGATATATACTTCAATCTACCTTTTTGTATGTATTACAACATTTCGCTAAATTGATTAGCATTTTTTAGACATTTAGAGAATTTTATTACAGTATATTACAGTTGAGATTACATGGCATTGTTTCTCTTCAAAAATAAATTTTGGTAGTTCCCACATGGACACTGTTAATAAAATATTTGACAGTTCCCACAAGGCACTGTTTGTTTACAAAATATTTGACAGTTCCCACATGGCACTGTTTACAAAACGTTTGACAGGTGTCACATGGCAATGTTTTGTTTACATACTGCGGAAGGATACATAATCGGCTCCCTGAAAGTAGATATTTAGCAGGGTTTCAGAAAATCTTGGAAGTTACCGTGAATACATTATACATAATAATTACTGGCTGCTTTCTACACGACACTTCTTCACTGTCTTGAAGCAGAAAGGCAAGAGTGAGCCTAAACAGAAGTTAAGTAGACGTTTTGGAAAGGTTGACTATTTGTACTTTGAGTCTAAAAGTAAACTTGCAATCCAAACTTTGGACCAACTGTGGACATACAGTAAAAAGAGACAAATTAGTACTGTCATTTAGATATTGCCAGAAGGGCGGAAAGAGGAGGGCATAAGCGTGGAAACGTAATTTGCCTCTCACCTTTCGTTGGGAAGTTCAAAAACCTATGATGCCATGTTGTTGAAGTCGCTTGGCCTAGTTGAGTCGACACACATAATTTCTTGACTACCACACTACATGTTTATAGAGTAAGAAGGCTTAGCCGCCTCTTGAATAACTACATCCCTTGATTGTATTGTTCTTCATGGTCACATTCTGCAAGAGGCTGTGCTGAAGAGAACCGCCCGAGTTGCGAATAAACAACAAAATGTCCGGGAGTCACAAGAACGCTATGCTAAAAGGGGATTGGGAAAGTGGTAGGATGGTGAGGGTAAACAGAAGTGTTTGATTGTGGGTAATTGCCACCAGAGGATGCTGGCAGCACCTTCCAGCACATCCAGGCCTAAAGTTAGTTTGCAAGGTGGCCACCAGATGGCTTACAGCATCCACCAGGGAGGTACGTAGGGTACCAAATGGGAACGGGGAAGGTCTGGATTGGGATGATATTGCCGGGGGAAGGGGGTGGGGGAAATGCAGTGGCAGCAAAGGTGCTTGCAGGAGGGGGAAAATATTGCCTGATATGCCGGTAGTGAGAACTGTGTGCTGCAGCACAGTAAGTAAGAAAACACTGGGTCTGCATCCGGCACTCGGCGCATGAAGTCATGTTTCTTTGGCAACACAGCGTCGCATCTACAGATAACTGTGTACGGATTGTGAGAACGGGCCCCTGGGCCTAGCTGCACAGGCTGTGAAGCCCAGGGAAAAACATACCAAGGAAAAGACTTGAAAATTCACCTCAGTTTTAATTTAACAACAAATTAATAAACAAAAAAAAATTTCCAAATTTACTGAACCTAAAAATTTTGTTGCTTGTATCACAAACTTCGTGATGCCTGTCACCGTATGAATTTAAGGGGCGGCACATACTCCTCCTCTCAAAGACGGAGCCCAGGGTCAGCACAAGGCAAATGACTAAAGGAAACACTAAGACCTAAGGCAAACAATGTAAACGCATGCTATTACCATCTTTCACCTAACAATTAATATTACTAATTGCTATCTTCTTCATATGAATATGCTCAGCTAAGCTGGAGAGCTCGCAAATACTTAATACTAGTACCTAGGTTTTGTCAAATGTTCTTAAAGCTAGTACCGAGGTTTTGTCAAAGTATGATTAAAGCTGGCACCTAGATTTTGTCAAAGTGATTTGTGATGAATGTGGCTAGCCATGCATTTACATACTTTTGTTGTTCTGGAGGTAGGGGTGGGTGATCAGTCCACATGTACCTTCTCAACAATGTACCTAATACCAGAGATAACTCCTGGTGAAAATTCCTTTGATAGGAATATGTCACTCATTCTAACTTAGGTTTGGTGTTCTTTCTTGAGATGGGATATATGTGCTCATGTCACATACTTTCCACTGCTGAGGTCTGCCAATGCTACAGTCACAGCTGTTAGAAACCTTTGTATCTGTAAGGGACCAATCCAGTGGTAAGATAGCTTAGAAGCCTTTGTATCTATGGCCTTGCTCTGTGGATGTGCCTTGCACATTGCTTTATCACCTACCCTAAATGTGCTAGGAGATATATCTGTATTGTATTTTGTTTTACTCTTCCATATCTCCTGTATGTCCTTTTGATCATCGGGCAAGAGGTCATCTAATGACCAAAGATTGGATTGAAGAGAGGTGTATTGGGTTGGTATATAAACATGAGTTGGAACGAGTTAGATTTGTGACCTTCATGGTGGGCATAGGGCATAGTTGAATGCCATTTGTAATCACACCAAATTATTGTCCCATGTATCCTGCGCATATGCATGGTAGGCAATCGGAGCCAAACGGAGGTTTCTATTGAAATGCTCTGCATGTAACTGCTTTGGATAATACGAGAATGTGGTAACATGTAGGATGGCATGGGAGAAACACATATTCTTGAATAATTTGGATGTAAACTGAGAACCGTTGCCTGTGACTAAGATGGAAGGAATCCCTGAAATTTTAAATGTGTGTGTTTGCAATGCTGAAATTGTTGTGGCAGCAATGGCCTTTCGCATAGGGATAAGCCAGACAAACTTTGGAGGCATCTAAGCATATGAGCAGCATGGTGTGTCCAGATTTAGAATGAGGGAAAGGTTCCACAAAATCAATGAAGAGTTTTTGCATTGGTCGATCTGCCACGTCAGAAGTCAAGAAGCCAAATTTGGAAATTTTGGCAGGTTTACTGAGGGCTCAGAATTTACAAAGCTTAACCCTTTCCAAAATATATTTTTGCATTCCTTTCGAGATAAAATGCCTACGTATATTTTGGATAGTCTTGTAGGTTTCTAAATGTGCACCCAAAGGGGAAGTATGGTAGTATTGAAAAATTATATCATGTAGATTTGGTGGAAGAACAATACCTAAATGCTTTAGAATTTTGAGACATTGCATACAGAATTTCTTTTGTGAGCTTGTAAAGTTTTGGTCCAGACCCAACTTTTGATCTATAATAGTGGAAATATTATTGTCTGCCTTTTTATGAAAGTGGAGATCTTGGAAAGCCAAAGGAAAATCAGTGATAAGGGCAGCACACAGATTTAGAGTTTCATTTTTCTGTTGCTGTTCAGAAGGATTCTTAAACATTTGAAACAAAGTGTCTTTTACTATATTTTGAGTGCCTCGGATGTGCTGGATTTTAAATTTCAACTAGGAGATTTTGACACTCCAGCAACAAAGTTTACCTAATTGTTTAAGGTGGGCTAAAAGCCAAGCAAGAGCTTAATTATCAGTTTCCAACAGAAATTCTCTGTGCTCTAAAAATTGTCTTAATTTATCTATGCCGAAAACTGCAGCTAAATATTCTAATTCGTAAACTAATGATGCCCTTCTCTCATGATGTGTTAATTTGCGGGAAGCAAAAGCTATAGGATGACAATGTCCATCAAATTCCTGGGAGAGGACTGCACCCACTGCTACACTTGATGCATCTGTTTGTAGTATGAATGGTTTTGAGAAATCTGCCATGCGCAGTACTGGGGGACTAGCAATGGCTTGTTTTAGAAATTAAATTGCTTTGTCTTGATCAGGTCCCCTTCACACTTAACATTTTTCTTACGGGTGGCATTTAGGGGTGCTGCATGTTGTGCTAAATTAGGTATGTACTTTGAATAGAAGTTAGCCATGCTGATAAAATGGCCAATGCCCTTAACATCTTTAAGAGGTTTGAAATTTAGAATGGCTTTTGTGCAATCTGGGTTGACGGTGACTTGTCTTCTGGAGACTAGATGACAGAAATGATATCTTTTGAACAGCAAACTGAACTTTCTTGATGTTGACTGTTAGACCTGCCATACACAGTCTTTTGAGTACTCCTACCAGATGGTTTAAGTGGTCTCCAAAACTTTCTGAATATACAACTACATCATCCAAATAGTTGAATACAATACTGAATTTAATATCCCCTAAGACCTGGTCAAGTAAGCGAGTTAGTACCTGTGCACCAGTAGCTAGTCCGAGAGGGGTAACCTTGTACTGGTACATGTTCCAAGGGACACTAAAACTGGCAATGAGTTTCAGTGATTTAGTAAGGGGTATCTGATGATAAGCCAAATTCAAGTCAAATACACTGAAATAATTTAGACTTGCTGACCCAATGAAAAACTGAATTAAATCTGGAATTGGTAAAGATTCGGTCTCAATATGTTTGTTCAATTTTCGATAATCCACAACCATGCGGTAGTCTTTTCCTTTTGGGACTAGAAATGCAGGTAAACTGAAGGAAGAAGTAGAAGGTTCTATCACATCTTTATCCAGCAAGTCTTGAATTTGGTTGCGTAATATTTCCATTTTGAGCAGTGACGGTTGGTAAGGGTAAAATTTAACTGGTTTTGTATCCAAAAGCTTTATAACATATTCAACTAGGTGAGTGCGGCCTAATTTTTGTGTCAGCACATCTGGAAACTGGCTGCAAAGATTCTTAATAGATAACTGCTCTTCATTACTCATATGGTCCAAATGTAAAATTTTTTTATTTTCTGTTACGATTTCCAGTACAGTTGAACTTGCGGCAGTCAATTGTCCTGGCTTGGTGAATGGTTTTTTGATTCACTCATTAAATTTAAAACGAAACTGCCCTGCACGAAGATCAATAATTATACCTGTTATTGCAATGAAATCAGATCGAAAAATAAGATTGGTAGCTATCCTTTAACCACCTTTTTAAATAAATTTTGTATATTTATTGACTGTTATTCCAAATGAGAGGGTTTTCAAAAGTTTTCAGCACTTTACTGTGAATAGCCTATACCATCCCAGTACTTTGCTCTGCCTTTGCTCGATTTCTTTTTCTTCTGTAATTNGCACTTTACTGTGAATAGCCTATACCATCCCAGTACTTTGCTCTGCCTTTGCTCGATTTCTTTTTCTTCTGTAATTCACGCAAGTGAAGCTGAGTCTTATGTCCTCTTCATTTTTGTTCATTTGTTTTACCCATCCTTAAAAAATAACTTGTGCACTGCAGGCGCTGGTAAAAACTCAGTAATAACAAATGCCTCACCAATTCATGTATTGCAAGAATTGACAATTGTGAGTCAGGCAGGTCTTGCCTCTGAAGCCTCAAGTGAATCACATGTGTTACCTTCCCCTTTCCTCTTGGTAGCAATGTTCATGCTGCATGCACCATGGTTTTGTAATAATGGGACACTCTGAGGAGGGGAGTTATTTTGAGCAGAGTGGGGGCTTCAAGGTAGAGCCTGATGTCAGTAGGTGCCAGCACCCGTGGAGCACGCCACTCTGCAGANGCACTTTACTGTGAATAGCCTATACCATCCCAGTACTTTGCTCTGCCTTTGCTCGATTTCTTTTTCTTCTGTAATACACGCAAGTGAAGCTGAGTCTTATGTCCTCTTCATTTTTGTTCATTTGTTTTACCCATCCTTAAAAAATAACTTGTGCACTGCAGGCGCTGGTAAAAACTCAGTAATAACCAATGCCTCACCAATTCATGTATTGCAAGAATCGACAATTGTGAGTCAGGCAGGTCTTGCCTCTGAAGCCTCAAGTGAATCACATGTGTTACCTTCCCTTTTCCCCTTGGTAGCAATGCTCATGCTGCATGCACCATGGTTTTGTAATAATGGGACACTCTGAGGAGGGGAGTTATTGTGAGCAGAGTGGGGGCTTCAAGGTAGAGCCTGATGTCAGTAGGTGCCAGCACCCGTGGAGCACGCCACTCTGCAGANTGAGCAGAGTGGGGGCTTCAAGGTAGAGCCTGATGTCAGTAGGTGCCAGCACCCGTGGAGCACGCCACTCTGCAGACTATGAAAATGGATGTTAGCATGCTTCAGAAAACCTGTTGTCTAATTTAATTTGATGCTGTGACCTAACTTGCACTCGGATACGAAATAGCAGTTGAAAAGGGGCTATTCCGTTCTTTTCACAATTTTTTAAAAATAATATACGGTACTACTAGCATTTTAAAAGTATGATAGAGTCATTGCTGAGACTTTGACCTCTATTATTTAAAAAGTCTAACCATGTACGTGAAAGGGTTTGTAAGAAAAATCCGGATTGTTAACTGTCTGCGCAACATCTTTCGTCTTCTGTAGGCGGGCCCCTTAACACGCAGAAGTTACAGTAGCAAAAATGTCATTCCCAGTTATATATACAAATTTTGTTTTTGTATAAAATATTTTAAACTAAACAAAAATCCCGACGACACACCACTTACCATATTACGAATACAAATTATAAGGCATACCAGTTTCATTTATAGAATCAGTTAGAAGAAAGTAGGCTAGTTCTTGCAAGGCAATATTTCTCAAGTATAGCCATGCACATTAGTAAAAATATATTTGACTTGATAATTGTGGATAAGTTAACTTCTTTGATATTAATGATGATCAATGATAGAGTACCTACTACTGTATTAGATTTTTCAAAATTAACTTAGGTACCTGAAAGCAGTTGCTTTACATACATCAGTCCAGCGGTGGCTGCCTTGTGTGAACCGGCGGCCAGGCAGCGGCTGCGGGTTTGAACAACAGTTGTCAATCCTCCCCCGCGGCCAGTCAGCAGACAAAGAACTCCCATAGTCTGCCCTTTCCTGTCTTGTTTATCCTCCCGCTTTTTTTTTTTTTTAACCCAAACTTTATGTTTACAGAGGAAATGAAGGGTACAGAATTTTGTGTCAAAAATAGATTTTCATGTAACAATTTTGTTTTTATCCTTGTTTTTTATTTTACATTTGAAATAATAAAAGTGGGAAAAGTAAAAGTACAATAGAAAGACAATTACAAAAAAAAATAAAAAAATACTGTATATACTTGTGTATATACTTTCAGAAAAAAAATATATTTCTTGAATGAAACTGTATCAACAATTTGTGGTGTTCTGTTAAGTATTTTAGAACTTTTTCTTTCATTACATTTGCGTGTGGTGCGCTGTGCCGTGGTAATGTGAAGACCAGTAAAAGTATGCAAGCAGTTGGTGTGGGCAGCTTCCCTTTTTTATTTGCCTTCTCTTTTATGGTAATGGCTGGGGTGGGCTGGGCTGCTTTCTGTTTTATTCTTTTATGGAGTGGTGTGCTGGAATGTGACAATCCACTTGTCCCAAAAAAAAAGTAGTGCTGCTCCTTCCAACTGAGTCCAGACGTAAAAATCAACTTTTCCCTTTGCTTCCGCCACCACTGATGTTGGTTTCTGCCATGTCAAATCGCCGAGCCGATGTACGGTTTCTATTTTCTTACAGTGTATGGCTGAAGCAAAACACTGTAAATGTACTGGCAACAGGGATGTAGAAAAGGGCAAAATTAGTTACCGCTCGCAATGTGTGTTGCAGGGGTGAGGTGGAGGGACGACCAGGAGTCCTCAAGAGATAAGGGAGAGAAATATCTCCCGACAGTTTACGACTACTGTAAAGCTATTATTTTTTTTTATCATTGTATAATGCATATCCCGGAATTCTTTAACTGAACAATCAAACTTCAGTTATTAACAGCTGAATAACACGATGCAATAACATCTAGCCACAGGTTTTAACTAACGCATGGAGTGTGTGCCAGATGGTATCGGAGAAAATATGGATCAACAACCACTTTGAGTTGGGTTTTTTTTTGTGTAGTAGTTGTCTTTTTATTTTTGTGTCATCCTCCTCCCAGGGTTGGCTAACAAACAATATCCTAANTTTTTTTTGTGTAGTAGTTGTCTTTTTATTTTTGTGTCATCCTCCTCCCAGGGTTGGCTAACAAACAATATCCTAATGACAGGAGTGGGAGACAAGTCTGGCATGGGAATTATTCATTTATCTATTTCGAAGTCAGTGGAAACTCTCATCAAAAAATNGGAGTGGGAGACAAGTCTGGCATGGGAATTATTCATTTATCTATTTCGAAGTCAGTGGAAACTCTCATCAAAAAAATTTAACAGTAAACTTGCTTTATTTATTTTTTTGGTGCCTGCTTATGAACAACATTCACAAAACCTTTTACATTCATAGACTAGTTTCTATTAACATATCAATTTTTAAAACATTAATTTTTTTACTTGGAAGTATTTTTAACATATCTTAATCATTTAAGTTAATCAGCACTTCACGAGATTCATTTTAAAGGCAATACATCTGCCAGTACAACAACATTGGGAGTAAAGAACCTTATCTTTAATGCTTACCAAATTATACGTTGTGTGCCAGTCAACAAGCAGGGCAGCTGCCAACAAAACGAGAGGCGAAATTTTTACAGATGTAATGAGTTCTTAAAATGTGAGCCAACATCCGTATTGCCAATACTGAAATAAAAATATTTAAGGTTATAAATTTTTTACTGTGATCATTTATTATTTAAGTAATGTCCTAATTCACAGTAATCTTTTAAATATTTTCATATTGCTAAAATATAATTTATTTATTTGTTAATTTACTTTAGTTTATTTTTGTTCCATTCTTGTTTGAATAAAAACAAGTGTGAAAGAAGCAGTTAGTTGGGTGATGGTGGCAAATCTTGAAGTTATTGGCGAATAAAGTGTTGTGTGGAATATAGTCTGAATTGCGCAGCAAATTGCAGTGGTTTTGCATTTTGCTTTTTACCTGCGGAAACATTGTGAAGCTACAATAGCTAAAGTGCGTGATCATGTATACATTGTGNCTGAATTGCGCAGCAAATTGCAGTGGTTTTGCATTTTGCTTTTTACCTGCGGAAACATTGTGAAGCTACAATAGCTAAAGTGCGTGATCATGTATACATTGTGAATATGCGTAAGGTTATTCTCAGGCAACAAAGTGCTGTTGGTAAGCTTCAAAATCTTATTGGCATCATGTAAACGTGACCGCATATGCTCTTGGGGCACACAAAAGCTTTTGCATATATATTAATTCACTGTGTATAATTTACATGTGTAAAGATTTTTTTACTATTGATAAAGGGTTGTAAATCATACAAGTTATGCTACACTACGATGATGGAAGTTGCATTTTCGAGGTAGCTTTGGCAAGGTGTTTTGTGATTTTCCATTCATGAGAAACATTAATATTGTGAAGGGACAGCACAACACCCAGTCCTCTTCATGCCAACCTGTGAACTTGATAATAAGATGTTTCATTTCTTGGATGAATACTCATATACTATAAACTGAGTGTAGGTCTGNTTTTTTACTATTGATAAAGGGTTGTAAATCATACAAGTTATGCTACACTACGATGATGGAAGTTGCATTTTCGAGATAGCTTTGGCAAGGTGTTTTGTGATTTTCCATTCATGAGAAACATTAAGATTGTGAAGGGACAGCACAACACCCAGTCCTCTTCATGTCAACCTGTGAACTTGATAATAAGATGTTTCATTTCTTGGATGAATACTCATATACTATAAACTGAGTGTAGGTCTGNCAACCTGTGAACTTGATAATAAGATGTTTCATTTCTTGGATGAATACTCATATACTATAAACTGAGTGTAGGTCTGTGTTCAATGAATACTTGTGGAGTTTGTTTTATTTTAATTTCATCAAGCAGATTTTTATGAAGTCCATATGTAGGCCTGTGTTTACAAAGCTATAGTGACGCGCACCGAGCAACGTCATTCTCTCATCTAGCATCGCCACAGCCGCGACCCTTCCTAAGAAGAACTGTTACGCCATACACGCCACAGGACACCTGGAAGCTCAGGGATGGCTTGCCCAGCTGTTGCCGCCTGCCGCGCTGCAACCCGCTTCTCATCACGTCGCCACTCTTACCCCTCCAGGGCCTGACGAGTGAGGGAAAGTAGCTGCCGCTCTCAATACCTCTCTTCTCTCTTTGTGTTCTCTCTCTCCACACCGCGCAACCCCCGTGCTGGCCCTGTGCGCCTAGTATAAATAAGACCCGCAGTCCTCATTTCAAGGCTGCCTCGCGCCAGTTTAGTTGCGGAAAGTCACGCTGCCTGAGAGCACACAGACAGCTGTCTCGCGCCAGTCTAGCCACAGAACATTACTCTGCCGTAGTACGTACCGAGGAGCCTTTTTGTCTTCGGAGAATTTCACGGTGCCCGAGCTTCCACAGACTTTTTCATGTCATTACTGTCTNCGCAACCCCTGCGCTGGCCCTGTGCGCAGAGTATAAATAGGACCCGCAGTCCTCATTTTGAGGCTGCCTCGCGCCAGTTTAGTTGCGGAAAGTCACGCTGCCTGAGAGCACACCGACAGCTGTCTCGCGCCAGTCTAGCCACAGAACATTACTCTGTCCTAGCACGCACCGAGGAGCCTTTTTGTCTTCGGAGAATTTCACGGTGCCCGAGCTTCCACAGACTTTTTCATGTCATTACTGTCTTAAGCAGTTCTGTTGATAGTTCTACTCTGCACGACACCACCTTGCTGCCCGCCAGCATTCTGAAGCTACAGCGCTTCCAGCTACTTCGTAGTTTACTCTCAGATTTCATGAGTGTGAATACCGCTGACTTGGGGTCGCCCTCACCCCCTCGCGTTGCCACATCTTTCAAGACTAAGTAAAACACCAGTTGGCAACATAGGATCAGCCCTTCGGGCCTCAGTCAAGATAGAGACTGGTTTGTGTGTGTTTGATTGAGTAATCAATAAAACAGGCATAAATCTGACTTGTTTGAGTTGTCTCTTCCAGTGCTCTATATTTTCCACACCATGCTCTTGCTATTTTCCCTATTTTGTCACCAGTCCCAGTAAGACACTTCTAGGGATAGCACGAGCCGTACCAACTTTCCTTTTTCTCTCCTAATTGATAATTGTCTCAAAGTGCAGCTCAGGATGCCAGCCTTCCCGGGCCTCACCAGAGCAGTTATCTCTTGAACTATTCATCCTCCACTAAGTGCCTGGGTCAGACAGCAATGCCTGGCGTGCCAGGTCACCTGCTTGGAGACAATAAGACAGCCAAGGAGTTCCACTCTTCGTAACACCTGGGTCACACTGCTACGTCCCTGCGCTAGGGAGTCGTGGGAGAGGATGCCCCTAGTCTTGCTTCTGTAACCTCCAGATTGGTACTTGGGTCAGACCGCGGCGTCCTGCACGCCAAGTCACTGGACTGAAGACCAGTAAATCAGGCCTCCAACCCTACCTAACCCCCACATCCTACTCACCGTCAAACTGTGTCTACCCCTCTTACTGGCCACCTGCTATCAGCCTATCTGGTACCACCCCTCTGATGCCTCATTATAGGCCTGGGCGGGGTAAAGCTGCCCAGAAGGGGCTAGCTCAGGCTGGGGTATTGAAAGGTGGCGATCCGGAAGTCAACCAGGTGTACACCTGGAAGAAAGAGGAGGCTGCACGCTATAGAGGGTCTTCATCTGCAACCGGCTCGTCACGTACCAACTTGAGCCTCATCTGGCACGTACCTCATGCAGTATCTCCACTGCCTCCAACGCCGCCGGGGAAGACACCTACCTTCGTCCGGCCAACTAATGTGGCTACGGTAGTCAGGCCCCTTAATTTCACAACCAGTTATACCCATACCAGGGTACCCACTCATCCATTGCTCGCAAGCGCACCTCCTAAATACAAACGCACAATCATAGATGTGGCCAAGCCAAACACCGTAGGCACCAGGAAAATCCCTGTGCAAGTGGCGACCACTGCTTCACCT
>NQII01005355.1:80604-99370 GCA_002778355.1 Clitarchus hookeri
CGATATACATTCTCAAAGACACGACAGATACTAGTGATGATAATGTATACTATATTTTAAACAGGTAGCAATCAATAGAAGTATGTACAGTACAGTATGTATCTGATAATACATATTGTAGACTTCTGTTTATTATATTGATAAAATAACAAAATTGAATACAATACTAGTATGTATATGTTCAGTAAGATAATCCTACCTAAAGTCTGTAATTTTCCTTCGTTGTAATATTCCACGGGCTTTTGTTGCTGCAGTGTTGCGTATCTTACGTAGGAGTAATATCTGTGTAGCATCTGCCTCGTCTTGTTGCTCGTACCATTCTATGCACTTGGAAAACATGTTTTCAGCGTTACTGTGGCTAATTATTTTGGGGCAATCATTGAGTGTATCATCCTCTTCTTCTTCACTTAAACATTCTACCTCCTGTGTTGCACTTAATACAAGTTCCTCATCATTTAATATTTCAAAGCTTCCGTCAAATCTGTCAATTCCCAGCCATTCACTTACTTCACCTATTGATGTGTTTTCTCCACCTGGATCCCTTGATACACAAGTAAAATTTCCTCAATTTCCAGATTCGTTTATGGCCTCATTCTCGTTCACAGTCTCAGGCCACAGTTTGTTCCAGCACTTTTTAAATGTTTCTTCTGGTATATCTTGCCAGGCCTAAGCGACATTAAAAATTGCATCTTTAATAGTGTATTCTCTAAAACTGCTTTACAATTATTAATTCATCCCCAAGACAAACAAATTTTTGAATAAAGCATTTTAGATAACGTTGCTTCGGGCTTTCAATAATACCCTGGTTCATGGGCTGAATTAGTGTGGTAGTGTTAGCAGGCAAAAAGTGGTACGTAATTTTTCCATCATCACTTTGTAAGTCATGAGAAGGATGAGTTGGTGCATTGTCCATTAATAACATGGCTTCTTCAAGCAATCCAATCGATTTTAAATGCGATTTTACATTTGGCACAAACACACTGTAGAACCACTCATTAAATATATCCTGGCTCATCCAGGCACTTTTTTGTGCATAATATTTGGCAGGTAAGAAGTTTAAATTCATATTTTTGAAAGCCTGAGGCTTTTTAGATTTCCCAATGATTAGTAAAGGAAACCTATGTCTACCATTTGCATTCGCACACACCATAACAGTTATACAGTCTTTTTGCATTTTAAAACCAAGTGCAGATGTTTCTGATAAGGAGGCTGAGGTTTTCACAGGAATTGCTTTCCAATTTACGCCAGTTTCACCATAGTTGTAAACATGCTCTCGGACCAAATTTCTATATTTTATTTTGTTCATTAGTTTTTCCAGATTTTCTACAATGACTGTACTATCAGCGCTTAGTTTTTACCCGATACTGTATGTCCAACTCCCTTATGCCATGTCGACCCCTAAATTTATCCAGTCAACCTATACTAGCCTTATATGAAGGATCCCCATCAAGCTTCTTGTTCATCTCGATAGCTTTAGCCATTATTATGGGCCGAGAAACTGGTATCCCTTGACTGCGGGCTTGAATGAACCACTGATACATTACTGTATCCAGTTGGTCCAGTTTTGCTGGCTTCGTCGTTTTTCTTAGTTTGACATCTCCGTCTGTAGTTTGCATTCTTGAAACATGATTTTCGATTTTATTGCATCTTTCTTAATATCATTGACTGTCGCCTGCCCGATTGCATATAGCGGAGCGATACTCGTTGCGCTTTCTCCTTCACGCAGTTGTTTTATAATTTGAAGTTTTTGAGAAAGTCCCAATACAACACGTATCCGTTCCTCAGGCATTTTTAAACACACTACACTTTGACAACAAACTGAGGACAATGACTTGCTGACCAAGTGACTACCGCTACTGAGCTGACTGTAGGAATGGGAGGGCGGATGGGTGTCTAGGAATTCCGGTAGGGTAGTGAGGAAAACGGAACGATTCTACGAAGTACATATGTAGGTCGTATATAAAAAACAAACGTAAGTCATTCACATTTTGCACCGCACAGAATGTATTTTTACTGGGTATATGTATTACAGTACAGTATACGTATTGTTCTACTCAATAATGAGCTTAATTTGATGTAATATGAAGCAAGAAAAAAGTTATTTAATTTTTAGTTTATTAAGTTAGTTTATTGTATACAATTTTATTATTTTACTTGTTGTGTCAGTTTACTGACAGTTAACAGAAAATGACGGTTAAAAGGATGTACGCTAACCGAGACTCCACTGTAATATATTCTGAGTAAAACGATATACCAGTTATACAAAAAGACTTCTTAGGGAGTTAAAATTATTGGAAAAACTGACCACACTGCCATTTTTTTGCGAATAATTATGTTTATTGTGTATTGTACACTACTTTTATGACATCACTTCACCATGTGCACCATTTTAATAGTATTAAAATGTACAGTAACATAATTTCTGCTGTTTATTTTCACAAAGCGACACATTACACATGGTTAGAGTTCACAACCTATGTTGTTTTTTTAATGTTGCCGCTTTCAAATGTGTTTTAATGGTTTTTGCTGCAATTTTTTCATTTTTAAAAATTGTCTAATCTATTTCTTTTTCTCACTGTTCCCGAAGGTGTCTGTATAAAATGGGTGCTGTTTGAGTGTATTTACAGGCAAAGCCCACGTAGTTCCATCTGCTTCAGTGTTAAATTTTGATACTTATTCTTTTGTAGTGTCTCTCGCCATATTTTGTTATGTATCAATGTTGATAGGGCTCAGTTATTAATTTTCCAATTTTGTATCGTGCATACTTTATAGGTATATCCTCATTCCATTTTTTTTTTGTCGCTCTACCACACTGGTTTACTTATGTACGTTGCCGGACAATGAAAATGGTACACCTCAAAGAAACCATGGAAAAACAATGAAAAAATGTAAATAGCAAGAGTATAGCCTGGTATGTACAAGATCCCATGTTGGTGCATTTGAATTTGAGCACACACCTGGCAGTGGCGCTGCAAACACGAACCAGCGGTCGTAGTAACTGGCAAGTAGTCATAGCCTTATTAACCTGAGAAACACCAGATGTAACTTAACAAACATACATAATGAAGTATGCCAGGAAGGCATCAAGGACATAGTTATTTGTAATTGATGGACTTCGAGAGATGACTCATAATCGGGCTGAAAACTGCAAGGTAGCCATATAGCCCACCATGTTGATTTTTCAGACTATAGAGCCCAATACTTTTGGGAGCAGTGAATACTTAAGGAGCTCACATACAGAGGACCGGCTCAGGCTGGACGCGGTAGACTATCACTTGAGAGGATTGATGGATTGTGTGCCAGGCATGCAGAGATCCCATGGCGACTGTTCACAATACTGGCGAGTGTTGGGGCTCCTGTGTGCCCACAAACTATTTCCCGACACCTTGCAGAGGCGAATCTGCGATCCTAGTGCCCATTACGTGTGCTGGCATTAATTCTGCAACAGCGGCGGCTCAGTTTGCAGTGGTGCCAGGTCGGAGCAATGTGAAATGCCACAGACTGGTGATGTTTAGTGATGAGTAGTGCTTTGTTATTTGGACTGATGACCAATGTGCTTAGGTGAGGAGAGCCCCTGGTGAATGCTACAATTCCAGTCTCGCTATTTAATGGCACACTTCCCCCACAGCAGTCCTTATGGTCTTTCCACTTTCGTCATGTTACGTGGAACATTGATGGTCCAGCTGCATGTAGGCGAGATCTTACACTCACAACTCATCTCATTTCTTTCCGGGATTTCAAATGTGATAATCTTATCAGTATAATGCCTTACTGCATGTGGCATAGGTAACCCAGGACTGCCTCAGTCATATTCAAACACTACCATGTTCTACCTTTTTCCCTCACATGTCACCAATCGAGCATGTGTGGGACCAGTTGAAACACCACCTGCCACAGTATCGTGAGATTCGGAACTCATAGTCTAACAATTGTGTGCCCGTCTGCCTGTGGATAACAACCGGCGTCTGCTGGACTCCATGCCAAACTGTGTTGCAGAGTGTATTGCAATGCGAGGGAATGTGATAACTATTGAAGATGACCGGAAGATGTACCACAGATCCAATGTAATTGTCATTCTGTTTTGTGTTTGTGATCATGTGTATAACTCATCTGTATCACTCACTACCTCTATAAACTTTAGTATGAGCCAATGCATCCTTATGTGTATGCTATTGTTATTGCCCAGCAGTATAATTAGTTACTTTTTCTTTCATTTTAACTTCTGAGACCACGTGTTGTCTTTCCTTTTTCCAAATTAGTTTTACTTTCTTGCCATCCAATTTTGTGCCCTAGTAACTTAAAATAATTCCAATCTCTTCCACCGACCATTGTGAACTGGTTTTTATTCCCAGCAAAGTCAAACCTGAGTTCTCACATTCTGTGGATGTTTCTATTAACCAGTGGGTATTCTTAGGGTATTCCTTTCTTCTCCACGTCGCAGCTTTTCATTGGTGCTCCCATTGTCATTTCGCTTCACTCCCAGTGACGCTAATGACCGTTGCTGTTAAGCAGCACCAAAATCGTTCTCATTGTGTGGTACCACCAGTAATAAATTTAATATTTTCACCAAAGAGCCTCTTTTTCATTTCAATGTTTTAAATATTTTATAAAATTACTTGTTTGCAACTTTTATTCAAGACATTTAATTTTGTAGGCAATTGTTGTACCTATTTATTATGTCCGAAATTCTGTTGGAGAAGGTGCTTAATATAGAAGATAGTAGCTTATTTTGCAAGTACATTGTAAAACATTTATAATTCTCAAGGAGTGTAATCTGCAATGCATACTGTAAATGTTACTTAACGTTATTACAAAATAAAGAACACATTCTAACTTTGCTTTGGGCCTGTCCTCTACCGTACTGCACTCGGTAGTCTTGAATGTCAACTAGTGAGTTGGAATGTCATCATTTTTAGCACTTCAAACCAATCTTTAAAAGGATCCTTTTGGGATACCACAACAGCAAACTATACCGGAGTAGTCAATTGCGCCTATTTTTTCCATATTTATGCAACCCGCACATAATACTGCCCATCTAACAAAACATCAACCGTAGCAGACCACTACGTGCGCGTTGCTGCGTTGTCAGTACAGTAAGCGGTAAACGGATGGTGTTATGTCAGCAGTGCATTGAGAAGCAGTCACATTTCAAAGAATGCACGTCTGTTTATTGTGTTGAAACAGATTATTGTGATGTTTACTATATAGGTTGGTACCTCATGATTGTGTCCTTAGTAACAAACACACATCTGCCTTGCTTCGAGCCATTCTGTTTCTTCATTGGACATTAAAATACAGTCACCGCTTACTGTATTCATAAAAAGAAATCAACGCGCTTGTCCTGTTGTGCAGCGATTCTCAATTTTCGCGCCGCTGATTGGTGCAGGCTCACAACGGCATCAAATGTTCAGATAACAGACGAGGCACCGTAACGAGTACATACACGGCATTGGACTCTCGTTACACAAGAGAGAATTATTTTACAGCAGAGGAGATGTTTTGTTAGATGGGTAGCAGTGTGTGCAGGTTGCATAGATACAGACAAATAAGCACTGGCGACTCACTCGGTATAGTAGTAGTTGTGATTGTATTATTTCCATATTTTTACTATGTTGTTTTTTATGTATTTCTGTCATGTGTAGCTAATGCAAATATTTTCAAGACAGAAAATCTAATTTGTATAACAAGGTGAAACATATTATATTAATAGTGAAATTACTAGAATAATATGATTTTTAAAAGATACTTTTGCTCTATTTATGTAAAATGAAACAAACGTGCTAGTTACTGACTAGTGATCAAAAGAATATATTCAAAGAACCAAAGAGTACAAACCAAAGAGAACAATTAACTAGATGGCAGCAGTAGTTACTTATTATGATATTATAACAACACCCCCACTATATCAAATAAGTATACACATTTAAATTATACATTTTAACAAATTGAATACCCAACATATTCATAAAGAAATAATGTTTAACAGTGTTCAAACTCTTGGTTAATAAGTCAGCTGGCATCTCATTTGTCTCCAAGTATTTCAGTTCTAGAATTTTATTACTGACACATTCTCTACAAAAATGATAGTGCACATCAATGTGTTTAGTTCGCTTATGGTAAACATTATTTACAGAGAGTTTAAATGCCCTTTGATTGTCATTAAACACAGTTATAGGATATAGATCTCCATTTATTTCACACAAGTTGCGCAAATATATTTAATTCCCTACACGCTTCTGTGACACCCATGTATTCTGCTTCCATGCTTGATAAAGCTACGGTTTTCTGTTTCTTTGTTTCTCCAATCAGCATTAACAAGCCCTTCTAACTGCGGATTTCCGTTTTTTCTATATTTGAGACCAAAATGCTTTGTTTTCTTTAAGTACCTCAGCACTCGCTTAGCATACAACCATGTTTTCTGATTATAACAGTTATTAAATTGGCTTAAGTCACTAATCGCAAATGCTATATCAGGCCTAGTTAAAACCGCCAAATACATAATACTTCCAATAAGCTGTTGGTATGGCATTTGGTCTTTACAATTTTCCTCTTTATTAATATTTAATTTAGCCACTAAAGGAGTGTGTGCAATTTTACATTCTTTGATATAGAATTTTTTGTAATAATTGGTCTATATAATTTTTCTGAGTCAAAGTAATTTCACCTTTAGTTTTGTCTACATTTACACTCATTCCAAGACATTGCTTAACCTCTCCTAAGTCCTTGATTTTAAACTGTGACTCTAATGCATTTTTTAAACACACAGTTTCATTATCATCATTAGAAAAAATAAAGAAGTCGTCGACATAAAGTGTAACAATTTTTACAATTCTTATTTTTGGTATACAAACAAGACTCTATATTAGAACGCTTATAACACATTTTGATTAGACACTCATCGACCTTCTTGTGCCATGCTCTTGAAGACTGCTTTAAGCTATAAATAGCCCGTTTTAATTTAAGTACTTTTCCACAACTTTTTGTTACAGGAAAACCATCTGGTTTTTGCATATAAATTGTTTCCTCAAGCTCCCCATTCAAGAAAGCCGTAGTCATGTTAAGATGTGTTATACTTAAACCTAACTGAGCAGATAATGCAAATAACAATCTCTGTTGTATGCCCAACAACATGTGAAAATGTCTCTGAATAGTCCACACCTTGTTTTTGCATATAACCACTAGCACGATAATGAACATTATTATGATTGTCATATTTCTTTCTTAGAACCCATTTGCACTTCACAACCGTACCATTTTTTGTACCATCTACCAACTCCCACGCACTATTATCATCAAAACACTTAAGTTCTTCATTCACAGCCTTTAACTACTGCTCTTTTCCAGGTACTTTTAGTGCTTCTTCCGGAGATAAGCCGCTCGCATCATCAAATACATTTTCTTCAACGCACATATCTGAGAACCCTAAACGATCTGGTTTCTTTCTGCTCCTCATCGGCCTGTTGTCTGGTTCAGTAGTTTCAGTAGTATCATCAGTGTCTTCACCTTCACTTGGTGTATACAACTCATCAGATGATTCTACCACTGACTCTTCATTTTTTTTACAGAAGTGTCCCCCACTGAATCTAAACATTCTTCTTTTTGTTCAGTATTAGATGTGCTCTCATTTACTGGTATGATAGTTTATTCTTCCATGATGATGACATCTCTGCTAGTTGTCATAGATTTAGTCCTTGGGTTGTAAAGTCGGTAACCTTTGACATTTTCTGGAAATCCCATCAATATATGTTTCTCTGACTTCTTGTCCCATTTTTGTCTTCTTTCCTTTGCTACATGAACCATCACAGTACTGCCAAAATATTTCCAGATGGTTTGTCAGGTTTTCTTCCTGTTCACATTTCAAATGGCGTTTTTCCATCCAACACCGATGTTGCAATTCGATTCTGAAGATAAACAGCTGTGTTTGTCGCCTCAGCCCAAAAATCTTTGCCTAAGTTTGCTTCAAACAACAGGCACCTCGCTTTCTCCGCGATTGTGCGATTACGGCATTCACATAATCCATTTTGCTCTGGTGTGCAAGCGTTTGTTTTTTGATGAATAATCCCTTCCTGTAGCAGGTATGTATCAAATTCTTTATTACAAAACTCGCCTCCATTGTCACTTTTCAATGTTTTGATTCTTTTGTTGGTTTCATTTTCCACTTTTGCTCTAAATTCCTTAAAACAAGTTAAGGCTTCGCTTTTGTATTTATACAAATATCATGGAACTATAATCATCGACAAACAGTATAAAGTATTTAGAACCACGAATGGATTCTTTCTCCATAGGTCCACAAATGTCTGTGTGAACTACTCCGAGTATCTCATTACTTCTTGAACCAACATGAGCAAAAAGCAGTCGACTTTGCTTACCTTCACAGCAAACTGCGCAAGATGACTTACTTATGTCAGCTTTTTCATCAAGGTCAATACCCTCTGTGACAGTTTTCATTTTATTCAAATAGTTGCTGTTTAAGTGACCTAATCTGCGATGCCATGTGTTTGCAGACACCACAGATGCAGCCAGTACACTTTTTGGCATTCTCAACTTGTAAACTCCATTTATTAATGAAGACGTGGCCACTAATACACCATTTGCATTGTAAACATCGCAACCTTTCCCGGTAAAATGTACTTATTCGTGTTGCTTATTAACAGGCTCACGGTCAACAGATTAGTTGTTGAATCTGGTACACAGAATGTGCCTTTCACTGGCACCTCAAACTCACACTCTTCAGTTTTCGTTACAATATCAACGTCGCCGGTGCACAAAACTCAAACTTTATTATTGTTTGCAAAAACAATAATTTCTTTATTTTCTATGTATGAATCATTCCTAATCTAATTTTCGTTTGCCGTGAAGTGCACGTTTCCACCTGAGTCAATGTACCACTCATCTTTGCCAAAATCCCCTCTTAGAAACACTACACTGAATGCGTTTGTTTACAAAACATCTTTTTGTCATTTGGGCACTGGTTTTTGTAATAACCGAGCTGCTCACGTTTGTAGCATTTGACATGTGCTTTGGCGTTGCCTCCATTTTTGCATCCGCCTGCCTTGACATTATTCTTAGGTTGCAACTTCTGCGAACTCGCAAATGTGCCGCTAATTTCATTACGATCTTTTACGTTCACATCCGTTTCCATATCCAACAACTTCTATTTAATGGCGTCTGTTGTGATGGGAATTCCTGAATGCTCAATGGCCATAATCATAGGGGAATATTTTTCCGTCAATCCGGCTAGCAATAAACATCCGATCCACTCGTCACTGATGTCAAACCCGGTCCCACACCTCTGACCGGTTTCTACCATTTGCATTACATACAACGTCATAGAATTGCTGCTTTCCAGGCGAATCAGGATTAAATTCCGCAGTAAACTTATTCTTCTAGAAATACCTGCATCATCGAATAGAGCCTTCAGCTTGTCCCACAGTTCTTTTGAGGTTGTCACATTCTTAATATGAACTAATAACGTCGAGTCGATGGTCATGATCAGTTTAACCTTGGTCTTCGCGTCATCTGCGGCTTCTACACTTTCGCCGGTAACTGGTTTAATGCATTGCAGCATGTCCTCAAGGATTAGAAAATTCTCCACTATGAATGTCCACTCACTGTAGTTTTCCCGACCCTTCAACTTAGGTACGTTGACTAGATAGTTTGATGCCATATTTACTGCTTACACAAATACAAAAATAGTATCACTACGAACTTCTATCACTGTTGTATACCGTCACGAGAAATACAGTTTCTAACGTTTATTTGTACTGTAATTATGGGTCTGGGCCCATAACCTAAAATTAAACAAACGTCCTAGTTACTGACTAGTGATCGAAAGAATATATTCAAAGAACCAAAGAGTACAAACCAACTACGTGGCAGCAGTAGTTACTTATTGTGATATTATAACTACATTTTGCACATTTACAATGCTGTTAAAAATTTCCTTTAAGTAAAATAGTCATAAAAATATAATTTCATAAAAACATTGTTTTATTAATGTACAAAGCTTCAACTAAATTAAAGTATCTCAAAAAATTTAATTTTATATTCTGTCTAGCCACTAAAATAAAAATGAAACTACTTTGGAGGAAGATCAATTTACAATTTAGCACATTATTTACTTCACATATAGTTTTTATAAACAGAAAGAAAAATTGTTTGTGTTACGTGGCACCCGATTAAAAGTCAACAGCTTTCTGGTGTTTTCATCTGTTTTTGCCACTTGGTTGTTGGATGACTGACTCAGAACACATGAATTCAGCAACTTGTCTAACTTGCCTCTCGTGTGTAATAAAATAACTTCCATTCTATGAAACATTTTACAGCACAAAAGAAAATAATCTAATTCTGTTACATTATGTCGTAGATTAGCATCTAACAATATTACCAACATACAGAAAACATTCAAGGCTCTAAAGGTAACAATGAAGTGTGTAGCTGCTATCCAAAGTATGCAAACAACAATGTTGTTAGGGTGAAGTTTGGTGTGTAAAATGGCAGCCATTTATTGCTACATCATCAGGGAGTATCAAAAAAATAGTAAATAATAATACACAACTTTCCCATACTACCTGTTTTACACTAGGGTGGTTGTGGTGCCCAACATGTTGCAGGTCAGGCTGGGTGGCCCTAACAGCCCTCTAGAGATGACCATACATGGGCAGACGTATGCAGCACAGGAAAGGGTCCTCACCATCGAGGGTCTCTCTGTAAACTCTGTCATTCTAGACACGGATCCCCAGGATCCACATGACAGGTCAGTATTGATAGTATAGATAACTTGGTTTATGTGTGTACTTTTGTGTTTGTATACATCATTTCATAATGCATGCTCTGTGTTTAAAGACTTCTGGTAGCAGCTGTTGTGGAGGAAAAGTCATCTGGCAGTTCTCTCATTCTCCGTCACACATCCATGATGCCGAATATTCATGGTTTTGGTGCCTTGATGGCTATACTGTTTGCACCGACTATTGAGTTACGGTAAGTAATTTAACATGCATGTGTTGTAAGTAATGTGTGAATTAAGTCTAACAAAAAAATTTTATACTTAAAGCTATATAATTTGTTTTAATTTTAAGCATGAACTAAGCTAAGTTCTGACATCTCATTTCACATACCACAAAATTGAAATCTTTAAGGTTGTGAATTTTTTATTAAATTAAAAAAAGTATGTGCGTCATTACTAAAACAAATATTAACACTGTGTGAAACTGTAGGTTAACCTAACTGGATATATTAGTTGATAAATGTTTATGTGTATATAATGGAACTTCGATCCATTGTTTTTCAGGGGACTGGCTAAAAATCTGTACATGTGGATCATTTAGTGGATGTTGACTTGAAATGTATATTAATAAAAAAATTAAAACTAACCTTGTTAATCTTTATGTTAAACATTGAGGCTTACGAGACTTCAATTCTTTTCAAGCTCTTTAATTGTGTTAAATCAAAAACAGTACAGTGTTCAAGAATCCCATATCCTATACATACATAAATAAAATTATGCTGTCAGTTCCCTCACAGAAAACAAATACTCTTAAAATTTACTATTGTTGTTTGTCAGTGTTATCACTTATTTATTTAAATTGACTAAGACATAATTCCATTGAGCAACAAACACTTGCAGTTACAATTGAAAAAATCAATAAGATTATAGAGATATATATAGGTGTATATATACACTGAGGCGACAAAAGTCATGTGATACCGCCTAATATCGTGTCGGGCCTCCTTTTTCCCAGCGAAGTGCAGCAACTCGACAAGGCATGAACTCAACAAGTCGTTGGAAGTCCCCGGCAGAAATTTTGAGCCATGCTGCCTCTATAGACGTCCATAATTGCGAAAATGTTGCAGGGGCAGGAGTTTTTGCAGGAACTGACTTCTCGATTATGTCACGCAAATGTTCTATGGGATTCATGTCGGGCGATCTTGGTGGCCAAATCATTTGTTGGAATTGTCCAGAATGTTCTTCAAACTAATCGCGAACAGTTGTGGCCTGGTGACATGGCACATTGTCATCCATAAAAATTCCATCGTTGTTTGGGTACATGAAATCCATGAATGGCTGCAATTGGTCTCCAAGTAGCTTAACATAACCCTTTCCAGTTAATGATCAGTTCAGTTGGACCAGAGGACCGAGTCCATTCCATGTAAAAACAGCCCACACCATTATGGAGCCACCACCCGCTTGCACAGTTCCTTGTTGACAACTTGGGTCCATGGATTCGTAGGATCTGCGCCACACTCGAACCCTACCATCAGCTCTTACCAACTGAAATCGGGACTCATCTGACCAAGCCACAGTTTTCCAATCGTCTAGGGTCCAACCGATATGGTCACGAGCCCAAGAGAGGCACTGCAGGCGAGGTCGTGCTGTTAGTAAAGGCACTCGAGTCGGTCTTCTGCTGGCATAGCCCAGTACAGCCGAAGTTTGCAGCACTGTCCTAATGGACATGTCCGTCGTACGTCCCACATTGATTCCTGCGGTTATTTCACGCAGTGTTGCTTGTCTGTTAACACTGACCATTCTGCGCACACGTCGTTGGTCTTGGTCATTAAGTGCAGACGGTCGGCCACTGCGTTGTCCATGGTGGGAGGTTATGCCTGAAATTAGGTATTCTCTGCACACTCTTGACACTGTGGATCTCGGAATGTTAATTCCCTAACGATTTCCGAAATGGAATGTCCCATGCGTCTAGCTCCAACTACCATTCCGCGTTTAAAGTCTGTTAACTCCCATTGTGCGGCCATTATCACGTCAGAAAACTTTTATACAGTTTGTACGCGATATTACTGCCATCTGTATATTTGCATATTGCTATCCCATGACTTTTGTCACGTATGTGTGTATATGTATATATATGATTGTATATTTAGTATATATTTAGTATATATATGTAGGTATATACACTGGAGAGCCAAAAAAACTGGTATAGGCATGTGTATGCAAATAACAGAGGTATGGAACCAATCAGAGTAACGTGATGCGGTCGGCAGCGCCTATATAAGAAAACAAGCGTCTGGCAAAGTTGCTAGATCGGTTAATGCTGCTACAATGGCAGGTTATCAAGATTTAAGTGAGTTTGAACTAGGTGTTATAGTCGGCACACGAGAGATGAGACATTTCATCTCCGAGGTAGCAATAAAATTTGGATTTTCGCGTACGACCATTTCACGAGTGTACAGTGAATATCGGGAATACGGTTAAACATAAAATCTTTGACATCGCTGCGGCCGAAAAAAGATCGTGAACAAACGGGACAAACGACGACCGACGAGAATCATTAAATGTGACAGACGTGCAACCCTTCCTCAAATTGGCGCAGATTTCAATTCTGGGGCATCAACAAGTGCCAGCGTGCGAACTATTCAACTGACCATCATTGATATGGGCTTTCGGAGCCGAAGGCCCACTTGTGTACCATTGTTGACTGCACGTTACAAAGCTTTACGCCTCGCCTGGGCCCGCCAACACCGCCATTGGACTGTTGATGACTGGAAACACGTTGCCTGGTCTGACGAGTCTCGTTTCCAATTATATCGAGCGGATGGACGTGTACGGGTATGGAGACATCCTCATGAATCCATGGACCCTACATGTCAACAGGGGACTGTTCAAGCTGGTGGAGGCTCTGTCATGGTATGGGGCGTATGCAGTTGGCGTGAAATGGGACCCCTTATACGTCTAGATACAACTCTGACAGGTGACAGATACGTAAGCATCCTGTCCGATCACCTACACCCATTCATGTACATTGTGCATTCCCATGGACGTGGACAATTCCAGCAGGACAATGCGACACCCCACACGTCGAGAGTTGCTACTGAGTGGCTCCAGGAACACTCTTGTGACTTTTGACACTTCCATTGGCCATCTAAATCACCAGACATGAACATTATTGAGCATATCTGAGATGTCTTGCAACGTGCTGTCCAGAGGAGATCTCCACCGCCTCACACTCCTATGGATTTGTGGACTGCCTTTCAGGATTCATGGTGTGAATTGCCTCCTGCATACCTTCAGACATTAGTAGAGTCCATGCCACGTCGTCTTGCGGCTCTTCTGAGTGCTCGCGGTGGCACTACACGATATTAGGCAGGTGTACAATTTTTTTTTGGCTCTTCAGTGTATATAGATAGGTAGGTACAGTCGGTTCACGACTGGAAGAAACTTTTGAAAATCAACCTCTGAAAAAACACCCTAGCCGTTAGCTACATGCATATAACATTACAAAAAGCGGCGAGCGCGGATACATTTTTTCCGTTAGGTTGCTGGCACAAAGAGAGGAAATAGTTCCAAAGTTTTAACATAATTGTTAATTTATCGCTTACAAATGGGTGTTGAAAAGACTTGTATCTTGTTATGCCTATTATTAATGACGTGATGCTAACGTATTAAGATTTCAACGTTTCTTGCATAGTCACATGATCACGCTCAAGGTGAAAATGACGTGGTGTGGTTGATACATGTGCCAGAGAATTTGTGCGATTATATTGTTTAACTTATAATAATTCATTTATTTGTCTTATTTTACTAATTTTTGGAGTGGTGATGGATGTATTCATTTCTTTTTTTTTATAATTGCTGCTGTGTTGAGTTGTTTATGTACTTTTTTGTTTTGATCTACGGTAATTCTGTAGCAAAAGGAATCACTACAATCCATAAGTTATTACCGGTACTTCTAACTAACTAATAAATAAATAAGCAGTATTTATAAGTACTGCGGCTTATGCCTTTAGGATGTTTTAACTTGATGCAAACTGGAGATGTTAGGATAGACCATTGTCAGCTTCTTTAATTATTGTAAACAACAGTTCTCTCTAGGGATAGGTCGGTTCGGTTCTTCGGTTCCAATTTATACCGGTTCTTGAGGTTTGACTTGGAACCGGTTTTAGGTTAACAACGATTACTCGATTCTTGGTTCTACACAGCAATGGCAAAACTCTGTTGTTACAAAAATAACTATGGTATTTACTCATGTATAGCGCGCCCTTTTTTCCCAACATAAAGGAAAAAATTTCTGGGGTGCCTGCTTTACAAGGAAAAACAATTAAGGAGTGGTAGTCGTAAACTGTTCGGGGATGGTGGGAGGGAAGTGTATGGGATTAGTCTCTCGCATCTTACATCAACACTCGTCTCCTTTCTCTCTCCCTCATAACTCTCAGCCTGTAAACAACACTGCTAGCCGATCGATACATTCCTCCAAGCCTTCTTCGTTTGGTAGGATGGCCGCAGGCCTTGAGTAAGGGAGGTAGAAGAGACGTTTTTTTTTTCGAGGTGTCACATTCCAGCACAGCAAAAAAAAAACCAAGAGTCACTGTGTAAAAGACGCAAAAAAAAAAAAGGGCAGCCTGGACACCATAAAAGAAGCAAAAAAAAAAAGATAAGAAATCAGGCTGCTCAACACAGCTGTTGACCTTCTTTTAACGATCTTTTGTAGATTACCTTTACCCTACAGCATGGGACAATGTTTTGGTTTGAGGGCCATGAGTTATTTAATTAAAGTATTTTCCAAAAATATCACAATCACCACATATTAATGTAAAAAAAAAATAATTTTTTACATATTTACTAACCTTAAATAAGTGTAATACAACAAGTTTATCTGTATACATTAAAACTTATCTTCACACTTTGTTATTGTTCATTTCTTCCATATAACGGTTAAATAAAACATTTAATAAATTTTACCTGCATTGGTTTAATAAAGTTGCAAGCAAAAGGCAAGTATTCAAATAGAACCAAATACTGGAACCGATATTTAAATTGTAGAATCGTCACCGGAACCGGAATCGACATTTTTGGTTATTAGACCCATCCCTAGTTCTCTCTAATATTTTGTTTACTGGAGCCAAATTTTTTAGTTATGTTTAATTTGTTATTGTTATTTCTTTACAAAATCTATGGCACACTTATTTTGTTCCTTCTTTGAGGATTTGCGTAGCAACATGTTTCAATTTAATTGTTTGAATATTAGACATTAGTGAAACCAATGTCTTTTCGTTTTAGTTTTAAGTTAGATTTTTGTTTAAAAAAAAATGAGATAGCAACAGAGGTTAACAACATTAAATACGGGCCCGGAGCCCAACTAAAACATATACACAGCGGCCTACCACCGGCTCAATTATTTGAATAAAGTCTGTCGGGTTGCATTTTTGTTGCAAACCCACTATAAGAGTTATGGGAATTTCGGTTCCTAACCTCGTGACAGCATGGCCATCCGGGGGCTTATGAGAGATTGGCGGTGCCATGTTTATGTTGTTGGATGGACTCCTTGAATGTTGACACATTTCAATGCAAAGTATTGTGCCACATCTATAATATGTAATCATAGTGAAAGTTTTTCTCCCTCACCCAACCCCCCAGTCAAAATCAAACCTACACACACGTGCACGCATGCACGCGCGCAAGAAACATCACATTTTTAATACTCACATTTTGGGTTTATAGAAAGAAATGTTTTTTGCTTGCATCACATATTCTTTTGTGTGAAATTCTCAAGATTAAAAACTTTACACTTGTGGAATATCCATTAATAATATATGCATGACTTTTATAATTGGTACATGCATGTACGAACACATGTACACACACACAGTGGAATGTAAACATTGCCATGTGACTGCCACATGGCAGTCACATGGCAATGTTTGTTTACCTTTGGCGGAAGGATACAAAATGGGCTTGAATGTAGATCTTTAGCAGGGTTTCAAGAAAGTCTTTTCCAGTCGTGAACCGACAATAGGTATTTATGTATGTATGTATGTATGTATGTATTAGTGATGCAATGAATATTCGCATTCACATTCGCGAATATTCACATATTTTTGAACATTCGCATTCGCATTCGCAAAAATGATGTCAATTTTTTGTGAATGTATTTGGCATTAAAAAATTAAAATGTTTATTAAATATTAATGCAACTGTTATGATTAAGACATTTTTATTTATTAACATATTTTTTATGAATAAGAGTGTATTTGAATGATATTTGGGAAACAGCCAACATATTTGTTATGTATAAGAGTGTATTTTAATGATATTTGGGAAACAGCCTTGTAGTTATTCACTAGAAACACACTCTTGATATTCTTTTATTCTTATTTGCCTAAGCAAAATCAATTTAAGGCAGGTAATTTCTTAAAACTTCTAAACTATATTATAACACAACTGTATGATCAAATACCATTGAACTGCTTTATCTCAAAACAATGGAATAAGATATAACCCAACCTTTTTAATTATACAAATCAACTTTAAATGAGATTTTTTTATAAAAACACTTAACAATATGCATTTATGCAACCTAAAGGGTATCTTATTCAAATATGCGAAATCTTTTAATGAACTAGTAATCGTGTTTAATTGTAAATCAAATTGACTTCTTACGAATAAAGTTAAAAATATATTGTGAAGAAAAACAAACAATATAATAATCTTCTTTTCACTTAAAACAGATATGTTCTTAACACTTTGTTTATTTTAACTTTGGTACTAATACTAACTCACTAATTATGTAATTTTTAAGATATCCATTAAANGGTTACGTTTTTATCAGGAGTCCTGGTTACAGTTTTTGTTTCGAACTTGGGAGTTGTGTGAAAGCGTCAGCATTAAGTAGATTAGTTTGTTTCTGTGGATCAGGCGACATCAACCGTTTTAGTTCCTTCGGCGCAGTTTTAATATGTCACCAAGTTTTTGTGGACGGCAAAGTTTGTTATTGTTGACGGCGCAGANGTACGGAGCAGTTAGATAACGAGGGAGAGCGTACGTGGCCAGGCCGTTATCACAGGAGAGGGGGGATAGGCAGTAGGATATAGGCGTCTAGCTGTCACCCTTACAGGGTCTTAGTCGTTGAGAGTCTTCTTAGGAGGGGCAGTCTGCGGCGAGGGCCGTTAGAGAGCAGTCTTCTTCAGTCGTCAGAGAGAGATACTTCGGGGCAGTCGCCCGTGAGGGCACGTCAGAAGAGTAGTCGTCGTGGTACAATGATAGCGTAGATCGCATCAGGTGTGACGTGAACCCCCACATCGGCCACTAGACTGTATTATTTCATTTCTCAGCCGGTGTGGGAGGTAGCAGCAGATATTCTTTATTCGGGCTAATATTCATGAGACGTTAATAAACGGAAACCACTGTGGCGCTGTTTTCTGTACTTTTATATTTATCTGTAAGGTTCGTACTCTGCAATTTGGACTTCTTCTGTGAACTGTGGTGCTGAGTGTTAAATAAATAGTTAAATAAACAAAGTACATAACAAACTAATTTGGAACTTCTTCATTCTTAATTAATAACGTTCAATTAACTGAGTCTCGTGTTTCTACCCTGAGAAAGCCTAGGCAAGTAAACCGTCGGCAGTAAGTTACAAGATGGCGCCTAACCTTTGCGGCTGCAATCTTTTACAAATATTAGCTTAACAACAACGCTTTATTAAAACATTACTTCTTGAAATCGAAAAATAAAACTATGAAAAATTGTTTATATCTAAGCACAATTAAGTGAAACACTTAGTAATTAAATAAGAGTAGAGGAATATTAAACTTCAGAAATGGAAGTTTTGATGCCTTATCTCCTTGCAGCCTTTTTCGGTGGGGTGTGTAAAGAAGACCAGCCCCACTAAAAACCCTTTCGCTAGGCACACTAGTGGGTGGTGTTACTAAATATTGCGTGGCTATGGGAGAAATAATACCATAGTTCTTATTATTTACTGCCCACCATGTAAGTGGATCTACATCATTTTCCACACGTTTATCTAATAAATATTCATTG
>NQII01005355.1:101252-115346 GCA_002778355.1 Clitarchus hookeri
GGGGGGGGGGGGGTTCGGCGGGTTGCTGAAATTACCTCAATGCTGGTGGCTGGCGTTGTCGTGCTGTCTCTGTGTTTCTCTCGGGAAGTCCTGGGCTCAATCCCTGGATGTGCAGTTCTCTCCTCGTCGCTCGTCGTTCCTCGTATCTTAGTCTCTCGTGACTCCGGCATAACTCCAGACTCCGTCGTAAACGTCTCGTAACTCTCGCGTAACTGACCTCAACTGTCCTTCACTCTCGCGTAACTCTGTTAACTGTCATGTAACTGACTTGACTGTCCTCCGTGGCTCCTGTATATTATGCAAAGACAAGATAAAAGGTATCTTGAACCCTGAATGGGAGAGCTGTTTGCGGTGGGATAGGGGTAGGCCCCGGTGCACTGTTTTTCCCCGATTTGTAACTTCTTGTGGCGAGGGGCAATAATATGCTTGGGACTCCCCGCGTTCGCAGCCTCACGTCGTGACTCAGGCAACATGACAGGTGCAGTTGGTTCGAGCTTAGTGATTCCTCTGGTCGTTAGGCCATCGGTTTCGGTGTGGGTAAGAATAACGTCGCCACTACTGGTAGGTATGAGCGGTACGCGTTAAGGTAATCTCAAACTAAATCTTTACGAAAACATTATTAGCAGCTAACTTCATTCAGTAAGCCAGCAATCACGATTTGTTTACTTTGTTCAGAGTCGGGGCATATGGGCTACTATCAGTTTTAACATGGCCGCCCGGCCGGCCAGTTCTAAACGTGCGGTAAAATTCGAGTTCGTAGGCGCACTGTTTTGGCGCCATCTTTGAAAAACCAACATTCACATTCGCATTCCGCTTACAGCCTCCACTTATAAGCGTAAGTGTAAGCGCTTACACCAAAAATCGACATTCGTTGCATCACTAGTATGTATGTATTAGAGTTGATCGGTTCTCACATTTTTAGTTTGGTTCGGTTTTTGGTTTAAAATGTCGGTTCTCGTTTTGGGTCTGTCATGGCTCCACATTTTTATGAGTGCAACAAGGATTACAAAAATATTTTTGCACACAAAATGTCTGTTGTTGAATTAGTTTTCATATTAAGGAAATGTTTCTTAATTTTAGTTCTACTGTTTCTAAAGACATCCAAGACCCTATAAAAGTAATAATATTGCCAGTATATATAACAATTGTGTATTTCTTAGCATCATGATAGTTCTGTTCAACAACAGTGTTACACTTTGTTTGCATTGTTATAAATACCTGCTGCTGGAAACATTCTTTTGTGTAAAAAGTAACACAAAAATATGCAGTAAAAACATTTATGCACATAAAAAGGCTGTTGTTAACTTCACTTTCATTTTAGGCAAACACACCAATCACTCTATGGGGTAAGTTAATAAATTTGCATCTGTACGTGTTTCTACAACATTAACCAGTTGCTATAAAAACAATTTTTTCTTCTTCTAAAGTTTGAGAAAAAAGGAATTTCACTCAACTTGTGTGGAAGTTGTTTCAGCTGAAAGAACGTAAACAAATATCTGCCACAAGCAAAACGTCACAAAAAAAAATTCCCGCCCGAAGCAAAAGCAAAAGAAATGTTCAATATAATTCTTTTAACTACACTCGTGCAGGCAACAGAACACGGCCTCACACAATGGTGGGACCATGTCTGGTGTATAATCAGGCTGTTACAAAACANCTCGTGCAGGCAACAGAACACGGCCTCACACAATGGTGGGACCATGTCTGGTGTATAATCAGGCTGTTACAAAACGTAGTTGCCAAAGAAAATGACAAATCAGTCATCAAGCAGAGAAACGTAACTAGTAGAAATGATCCTGTACAGTATTGTGTCTGTGCAATGAACAAAACTTGAGTTAGTANAAGCAGAGAAACGTAACTAGTAGAAATGATCCTGTACAGTATTGTGTCTGTGCAATGAACAAAACTTGAGTTAGTACCCGTTCACTGGAAAGAGAGAACAAATATTTACGAGGGAACTGTGTACTTAATTCGTTAATATGAAATCATAATTGAAGTAATTTACGTTACTAATATTTGTATACATAATTTGACTGTATAACTACATTTGACAGAATAAAATGAAATCAGATACAATAAAACAGTATTACTGCATTGGCAATGCATGGTTTATTGGGAAACCATAACCTCTTTATCCTGGGGAACTGTTTAGGATGATTTTAACGCTACAGCACTTAAGCAGTAAAATTGTAAATACATTAACTTTGGTGCAAGATAAACCTGACGGGTCAGTTTTTTTTCTAAGAATTAGGATCTGTTTTTGGTGTTTATAAAAATAACAGAATGGAAAATTTGGATATATACATATAATAGTAATAGACAAAATTCAGCCTAGGGAGTTCCCTTAACATTGTGTTGTAGCACCATTGCGTGACACTTCAATTTCTTGACAATATAGCACCGCCGTTTCTTGTGAACTGCCTGTCCACTCCCCCAGCAGTGTGCAGACATACCAGTCTTAAAGTTACTCTTCAACTCCACTGCTGTAACCTTTTCTATCAGCATCAAGTGGTTGCTATTACTGCTTCTTTCTACCTAACGTAGTCATTCAGTTGTCAGACGGAGAGAAGAAGGCAGCGCTGTGAATCACTTAACCATGCAAAGAATTATTCTTAATGGTAGAAACTAGTCCCAGACTTTTTTTGATAATTCCATAACTATAAGAGGGGGATGAAGTTATAGTCCATTCACTGTTACTTACAACTTTTCTGAAGCCCTGCTGCTAAAGTTCTACTACTTCCAGGATATACCTCCGCCTCATGTAAACAAAGCTTAACAGAGTCTAGAAAATTAGACTATGCCAAAGAGATAATGCATATCACATTTTTGCGCACTAAGTGTAATATTTTGCAGTAGAACTATTTCTTACTAGGCATTACCAATGCACTTTTTTTTTCTGTGTTTTTAATACATATTAATTATAAATGAAATATTATAACTTACTGATAAAATATAAGTGGGTGGGGGGTCAATTTGATTCTTTGATTCTTCGTTACCACAAATTCTTCCATTACAATGAGTGCTGATTACCTGGTACCAATAAAGTCGATTCTCTGAGTAAATGACTGCATAAAACAAAAATTTACATTAAACTATACCGCAAAACCTTCCTTGAATATTCCGTATAGCACATTACTCTATACAACAAAATGTAAATAACTTGGTCTTGGCCAAACATGTAATTTAAAAAATATTATTTAACCACCATTTACAAAATGAATTACATTGGTAACTGTGAAATTCTCATTTTAAGAAATGGCAGTGTATGTTAACATATCAATTATGTATGCTCATAGCTCACACATTGCGTTTAATTATATTTATTTCACGTTAGAATTGCAGTGTTTCTATTAACGTAAAATGGAAACAAACTNTCACACATTGCGTTTAATTATATTTATTTCACGTTAGAATTGCAGTGTTTCTATTAACGTAAAATGGAAACAAACTTTTTTGTGTGCATCAAAGATGTGTGGGTATGCCGCACTTTAAACAAAATGGCTGGTCATTTCTTCGCAACTTTAGCACTTGCACACACATTTTGGTGCCACAACAGTGTCAGCTACATCATTGGCGTGTGTATGCAGTCGTCCACATGTATGACTTGATTACATCCTTTCCCCTACCCCTGTCATTGGCAGCTGTTTTCCTGAATGTTTTCCGTTCAAGTATTTAACATTGTTTAAGTTTTCTTTGTGTAGTTGGCTTTCTAAATGCATGTGAAATAAGCACCTATCTGAAATAGCTGTGGTAAGTTAAAAATAAATAAAATTTTAGTAATTTTACAAATGAAACTGCAACCTNAGCACCTATCTGAAATAGCTGTGGTAAGTTAAAAATAAATAAAATTTTAGTAATTTTATAAATGAAACTGCAACCTTTCAACACATCCCAATCTGGTGAAGGTTAAAGAAATACGTATTTTAAATAAAATTGCATAGAGCTGACAAGATGGAATAAAAAGTTGAAGCAAACTTGAAAATATTCAACCAACCAAGATACATGCTTCAAACATAACCTAGAAGCTGGGGAAAACAATTCAGCAACAGATGATTTTTTTTTTCCAAAGGTAAATTTGATAAAGTATACTTAAATTTAAAAAGTGGACCTATATATTTTGTGCTAATACAGCAATATATTACAATATTTTCATTTGGATTTGACTTGAGCATAAACACATTAAAAATAGGTTCCTTCAGTCTCATCTCAAAGAGGTTTTCCTTTGTATTTTTATTTGCAACTCTCTCTTGAAAAGCAGTTTCTCAATTTTTTTTAAAAATCAACTTCATTCGTAACCCAAAAAGTTGTTTTAATCCAAAAAAAAAATTTCTAGTGAGATCACTTTTGATAAGTTTAGACACAGAACTACTTACGATTTAATACCACTTATATCACTGTACTCTGACTTTACAAAAAAAAAAAAAATGTTATTGTGTTATAGTATTGCATTACAAATTCTAATTTTAATAATCAAAATACTCAGAATAGGGAATCGAGAATAGAACTAGGAATCTGAATCTGGAAAATTGCATACTCGACCCAATTTTAAATATAAATAAAAGTTCAGTTTAACCAAAAATTTGGTTTTTTTTTTTTTTTTTTACATTAACACAAATACCAAAGCTTGTGATAAGTGACATATTTAGGAAATAACCAAGAACCCCTTACATGAGGTGGTTTTTCAAAGGTTTGATTTAAAAGTGTAAAGAAACTGCAAATAGACTATATAAGGGCAGGCATTATACAAGTGTACATATGTACAAATTTACATTTATGGTGCAAACTCTGTTTTAACTTGAAAATCACTGAAGTCGACTTTACTTGACTGAAGTTTCATGCAGCTTGACTAGACTCGACTCAAAGCTGTAAAAATAAAACTTGTCCATCACTACTAGCACCCACCCCATCCCCACCCCCATTGTCCCACCAAACATTTCCACTAGGAGCATCCAGTATACCATAGCACCAAATCATTCGGCCCGAGTAAGGGAAACTATTCCCGAGTATTACCAAAGGAACCAGCTCCTTCGGGAAATGGGCCGGCTGGGAAGTAAAAGAGGCCCTGTGGGTGACGGTACTTCAAGGAATGGATGTCATTAGGGTCCCATCCTGTATCTCTGTAACCACAAGGGGACAGAAGTATATGAGCCACCTTGGACACAGCAGTTAATGCTAAATTTTGTTGATCTCACGTTATCACCCAACAGCGGGAACTCTGTCAAAGTGACCACTACTGGAACCGTTAATATGGTGCAGGAGGGGGCCTACCTCAAAACAGAAGGGGAAGTAATTATCCTTAGACCTGTAGTTCGCCAAAGAAGTAATTCCTACCGTATTCCACATTGTGGAATGACTGAGGGAGGCGGCCATTCTGGGACAACCTTGGTTTTCGGAGCAACAAGTGATAATTGATTGCCAACAAGGGCATATGGGTGTATGATACATGTTACTCATGTCATTTTCACCGTATTCCTTCGATAATCTACCCACATACCTGACTAAATTTTCAAAGTAATTGAAGCATAAATGTCTTACAAGGCAAATTATGATGCCCCATTATTACTGGTAGATGTTTTTTATAATATTTTCTATCCTGTAATTTACAAATTTTATTACAATATATTGGAAATGGTGATATATGGACAAAAAGATTTACTGTATACCAGGGCTGCCACTGATCTTTGAACAAAAATCCTTGATGCAACTCCCAAAAAGTTTTATATTTTCATAAAACTGAAATATTAATATTCTTTTGAAATTATTTGTGATATAAGTTGAGTCATTCTGCACAAAGTGTGTTGGAACATTTCTAGCATGACTAAATTTACTCAGTTTTGTTACAATAAAGCAGGCAAACTTACATCACTGCAAATAGAAAAATAAAAGAATTTGCTATATTTTACAGACTAGACAAAAACAGCACATTAATTTTTTTGAATTGCAATATATGTTCACCAGATTTATTATTATTATTATTAATGTTATTATAGTTGGCATTATTATTAAATGACTATTTATGGCTCCAGCCTTTAGTTTGTAAACAACAAAAGTCTGTGCAAAGGCATGAGAGAGTTAATCAGTGATTTTTACTTTAAATTTGTTAATCCGTTTGATAATATATAAACCTATAAAAACAGATGCAAGAACAGCAGGCCTGCCGTATACCCTGATTTCTGTTTCTGTTTTGTATATTTCCAGAAAGGGGGAAACTATCAGAAGTAAACATATTGATAACTTAAAACACCATATTGAACCCAAGTGCCCAACATGCATATTATAACCAACTGTTGTTATGCTAGGTATTTGGTGATCTGGTGGGTGGTTTGCATTACAGAAATTTAGTGTGTCAACCACGGGTGTATTGAAAAAAAAAACCTTGTCTTTCTCTCTGCAAATGAGAGCTGTAGCTCAAAACAGTCTTGTATTTAAAGAAAATAGGACATTTGATATCTTTACCAAATAACATTTATTACAAAATTTTATATGCTTTAATTTTTACAAGTTACATGTCTACAATAAAATTTTTACTAAAAAGTAATAGTGTGCTTGTATTTTTGTCTGTAAATGTTAAGTGGCCTTATTAGTATTAGAGTATCACTGATACATTCATTCATTCATCTACTATATAAAAATAAGTCGGGTTTTCCTTCCTGACGCTATAACTCCAGAACGCACGAACCGATTTCCNAGTCTTGTATTTAAAGAAAATAGGACATTTGATATCTTTACCAAATAACATTTATTACAAAATTTTATATGCTTTCATTTTTACAAGTTACATGTCTACAATAAAATTTTTACTAAAAAGTAATAGTGTGCTTGTATTTTTGTCTGTAAATGTTAAGTGGCCTTATTAGTATTAGAGTATCACTGATACATTCATTCATTCATTAATCATATAAAACAATACATTTTTTGTCTCTATGTGCACAATTTTAAATATTACATTCAGAAGTTTCTGTTACAGATATATCATACAGTTTTGAAAAATTATCCAATCAAATACTGTGTGGTGCAGTTGAGTGGTGATGGAAAGTGTTGGGAATTTTGGTTTAGCTAGTAAAAATCAAAGAAAGGAAAAACTTTGTTGAATTTATTTTTTTAGATTTTTTTGCATCTTTGTTTGGTGTGCTGGTATTTGTGTATTGTGCTATTATTACTGTTAGGTTCCTTTCTTATTCTACAGTAGTATCATGCCTAATTTTTGCATGTGGGAAACCTGACTGACATTGAAGTTTGCCAGCTGGTTTTATCACAGTACTCTAATTTATCCTGCCCTTGTATTCTATTGCCGGTAAATAGTTGTTTCACTTCACTCCATTGAATGCATAAAACCCAGCCGTTACATGCTTTGCAATTCTTTCAACACAGGTTGTTTGTCTTACTTCTTAATTCATAATGTATTATTTTGAATAAGGAGTTCAGTTTACAAGCCAAAATGCCTAATAATTGACTTCTGTTTAATTTGCAGTGTGAACGAGACTCGCACAAAGTTCACAGGAGCGCTGTGTGGCCTGGGCTGTCATAACATCACAAAGTATCCACTGTTCTTAGAGCACGACATGGATGTAACCTTTGATGTTGAAATAGATATAGAAGATCTGCAGAATGTAAGTTACAAATGCATAACAAATAATACTGTGTGATGTGTGTGGATCATTTGTATAACAAGACAACTGTGACATGTATCTTGGTTTTCCAGGTGAACAGGCTTAGATACTGGATGAACATAGGTCTTGCACCACAGTCTGGAACTGATGTACTTATAGAGGAAAGTTCCTACATGAACAGTGTGCACCATAAGCTGAAGGATTGGCTATTGAAGTAAGTATAGCAACGTAACATTTCTGGCTGAAATAAGTTTGGCAGTTTATTGAACATTTTATAAATATAGTGGAGCTGTGCTATAACGATAACTGATGATGGCAAGGTAAATTAAATTAATCCTATAGTGAATTATCTTTATAGTCAAAAATTACTGTGTAGTATCATCTCGTGCAATGTTATCGGGGACTCACTTTCTCTGCACTGTGTTTTCCAAATGCCTTTACTTGCACGGAAGCTTGCAAGTTAACTATGAAACACATTGTAACTCATCTGACAGCAGCATTTTCACATAACCATTTTTCACGTAAAGTATATTAAAATTAGAATAACAAATAATTACTGACAGTTAAGGAAAACATTTTTTGTGCCATTCATCAGTAAATGCACGCAACAAAGATTGAAGAAACACACACACATTACATCTGCCTAAACCTTTTGAATGATAAACTGGTTCTAAATTGGACCTGGCTGTGTTTGCATAGAACTTCAGCAGCCCTTATTTGTCATTATTGAAAATGTAATCAATGTCAAAGACTGAAAACCTGCAGAATANAATGCACGCAACAAAGATTGAAGAAACACACACACATTACATCTGCCTAAACCTTTTGAATGATAAACTGGTTCTAAATTGGACCTGGCTGTGATTGCATAGAACTTCAGCAGCCCTTATTTGTCATTATTGAAAATGTAATCAATGTCAAAGACTGAAAACCTGCAGAAGATCAGCCAACCACTGACCGTAAAACCCACTTTAGTGTTGCTGTATATCTATGTCCGTGGAAACTTAACACGTAAAANATCAGCCAACCACTGACCGTAAAACCCACTTTAGTGTTGCTGTATATCTATGTCCGTGGAAACTTAACACGTAAAATAATATCAAAGGATACAGTTTTTAATTATTTCTCATTCAATGTCGTAAAGACACAAACCTTAATGATCATATTTATTGACCTCTGTCTGAAAACCACATGTTCTTTAAATTAAATATTACTAATCACTTCAAAAGGCAGACATCTGCCACATAAAACAATAGTCTGTGCATACAATCTTCAAGTGCATGCAGTGGTGCCAAACATACATGTAAATATCAGGCTTGGAAGAAAAAGCATAAACTGTACTTGAGTGGTACTGACACAGCCGAGCGCAATCTCGTTTCCTCCCTTTACATTGCTGGCAAGGTANGCATAAACTGTACTTGAGTGGTACTGACACAGCCGAGCGCAATCTCGTTTCCTCCCTTTACATTGCTGGCAAGGTAGGGTATGTCATCCCTGCTCCCACCCTCTTCTGGCTGACTAGCCGGGAGTACATGAAGCCTGTGGAGGGGCGGTTACTGTGTTTCCTTAAGATGCCACCCTGCGACCATTCCTACATTGCATTGTGGCATTGCTCGCTCTAAATTGAAGCCTTCAAAGAGAAAACTGTAACTTTAAATGCTGAAGAAAAGCCTTTGAAAGTGGCATTACAGGTAGAAGAACTGAAACTAAAGAAAAAGGAAATCATGAAAGTAAATATTTGAAAAGTGGTGCAACACTTTTTTTTTACAGTGTTCAGAAGCCTATTGACAAGTAGTGAATTTACTGAAAATGTAGAAATTTGATTGATCAGGGTGTCAGGGAAAATAATGAACCTTGTCAGGGAAATTTGAAATTTCTTTTGAGGGAACACCATGATAGTAAATAAAACAATGAATGCCATGAAATAAATATTGTAATGTATTTATTACTAAGTTAAATTTTCTGTTCAGTGTAAAGTGGTGGTATGATATCTTGAAAACATATCTTGTACTTATTCTGAATCTTTCATTCATCTGACTTTTCAATATACTTAATGTCTTTCACTGTTCCATGTGGCTAGACATGAAGTTTTCACGATCGTGAAANTAATGTCTTTCACTGTTCCATGTGGCTAGACATGAAGTTTTCGCGATCGTGAAAGATTGTCATTATTTTGCGAATTTTGGCGTTTTCATGTGAACTCCCGAATTTTGGTATTTTCTGCAGTTTCATAGTGAATTTCGGCATATAATGCAGTTTCGGCGTGAATTCTGTTATCTCTTCACTTGACATATAAAAGCTCACAACATGCAAGTGTTGGAAATTGAGGATATAACTTCCACATGTTCAAAAAAATTAAATTAAAAAACAATACGTGTAATGCTATTCCCCACACCAACGTAATGTATTTGAAACACTGCCATATTCTTGAACGGCCATAATCGAGTTCGAAAGAATATTAAACAAAAAACACCACATGTATTTTCCACGCCAATTGAAGTATTGTAAACACTGCAATATTATTCTACGGGTTTGATTGTAAACACTCATTTTTATACACTGTTCATGGCCAAAACTTGTAAACATTAATGAATTGCAGAATCTATTGTAAACACTTTTGTGGTACCGTGATCATAACCACAACTTGTAATTGGAAACTGACCCCACCGCATTCTAGTAGTCAGTCAGATAAATTTTATTTAATGCAATAAATGCATCGCTGTATTTATCTTCTCATTGCTTGATAATGCAGGATTATTTAATTCGCGTCTTGTGAAATACCGAAGACTATATACCACCAAAGAGATGAGCAAGTCAACAATGTACAGCAGTAAACTTGCACACTAGAGAAAATCTATTGTTCAGTCATGTTAACGCGGAGATCATTAAAAGTGGTGTGTGAAGGTTTTGACGTAAAAAACATATTCACATTTTTTTCTGTTAAAATGAAGGTTTATTTGAAAACTAGACCAATTTATTCATCGCATGTTTTAGATTAATTTTGATTGCTACAATAGTTATTTGCCCCACTTTCTGAATTTAGATGAACGTATTAACTGTAGAAAGAGGAGTTAACACTCTCAAAAGTATTGTTTTTTTGTCAGGCATGCGAGAGCACGAAAATCGACAAAACCAGAGGTTTGCCCGAATAGATTAATCATATTGTTACCGCACATGTGATGGAAAACAATACTGCCAGCCAAATTTCAGTTCATAAATACACATTGCCTGTGTATTCAAATCAAGGATTAGTTTCAAATTGTTTTTACTTTTTACATCGCAATGCCATACCATGATATATGTGCCCTTGATTGGGCAAAAGAATTTAGTTCAGATGTTTCATTTTCTACAGATAGGTCGGTGTTATTTTGCAAATATTGCAATTCCAGTCAGCTGGGATCGCAGAGACTCAATTTTAAAACATATCAACAGTGCAAAGCTCAAAAAATCTCGAATTTTTTTCCCCTCTTTTACTGTAACCCTGTGGTAAACAATTAGTAGTTGTGCCGAGGTAACAAAAAATATTTTATGCCAACGCTAAATTTAGCCTGCATTGCTATAAAGTAACTGTATCAAGCTAGAGTTGTGTAATTTTTAAATTTGAAAAATTTGTTGTACTCTTGTTTGAAAATTTTTTTACTCTAAATTGTTTTGACTGTATAATTATATGCATAGAATGGCTTTCTTATGTATAATTGTGCTTCCATAACTTTTTTCTACAACCAAATGTCTTTCTATACCTGTCACCACTCTTGCAATTTCTTTTCGCTGCTTTTGGCATTTATTCTCACCACTGTTCAGTGATTTAATTAACTGAAAAGTTCATGTCCCTACATATGGCTTGAAAATTGTTGCACACCATATTAATAATGAACTTTTTTGACAATTCTAGCTTGTCTTGAGCTGCTCAGAGGCTGCCGTTTCACACCTTGTCAGACCTAGTACTCAAACCAGCGAATTTCACGCGGTGGATAGAGTGCGTTAGCTTGATACATCATGAGCAACGTCATTCTCTCATCTAACCTCACCACAATCGCGGCCCCCTCCTAAGAAGAGCCAGTATGCCGTACGCGCCACAGCACGCCTTGAAGCCAGGGTTGGCTTGCCAATATTAGTGTAAGACTGCGGACTCCCTTAACTGGGTAGTTCGTACATCGCAAAACACCACACAATTCGCCCGCCACCCATACTGTGGGCCAAGTGTGCAAAGGCACTTGGTGCACACGTACGGTAGAACCCNGTGGGCCAAGTGTGCAAAGGCACTTGGTGCACACGTACGGTAGAACCCCCTACTAGATACACACTCTATGAGGAAGTAACTTGACCACCCGAGTCAGCTAACCCACTCCATCCACAGCATGAAATTTGCCGGTTGGAGTGCCAGGCCTGACAAGGTGTGACCCGGTAGCATCTGAGCAGCTCACGACAAAGCTTTAGTGCCACTCCAAGTCACCTATCCCGCTCCATTCACCACGTAAGATTCACCGGTTAGAGCGCTGCCCAGCTGTTACCACCTGCTGCGCTGCAACCCGCTTCGCACCACGTTGCTGCTCTCTACCTCTCCAGCCTTTGGGCGCATAAGGGGAAGTACCCACCACTTTCTCTACTTCTCTTCTCCCTACATTTTTTTCTCTTGTCACACCTCGCAACCCCCGTGCTGGCCCTGTGCACCGCATATAAATAGGACCTGCAATCCTCAGTTCGAGGCTGTCTCGTGTCAGTCATCCGCAGAACGTAACTACCCGAATGCACACCGACAGGCTGTCTCGCGCCAGTCTAGTTGCAGAACGTTACTCTCCCAGAGAGCCACCAGACACCGCGTCTACATCTGCAGAGCATCACACTGTCCGATCATCCACCGACTTCAAGTCATCTCTGCTATTTGCAGTTCTGTCGAGAGTTCTACTCTGCACAACACCACCTTGCTGCCGTCTTCTTTTTCGTTCCACAGCAGGCGACAGGCTTGTTTGGGCAGTCTCTGTTAAATTGTCGGCCTGGGCTGTGGTGGTAGGGGTAGCCGGCGGGGTGAGGGAAGTTTAGGAGAGGGCGTCCGGACTGTCAGTTTCACTTTTTTCTTTCTCCTTGCCCACCTTATTGCAGTCTAGCACAGCTTGTGCCTTGAAATTCCTTTTACTTTACTTTCTCTCGCGCGTTCCACCAGCTCTTCTACTGACTGGGGCCATGGGATTTGTAGCAAATTTCTCTGGTTCGGCAGGAGCATGTGTATAATGGCGTGCACGCATTTCTGCTCATCCCCTTCAGGGAAAATACGACAGTACATTTGTGTTTTTCTTCAGATGAAGATTTCTGCTTCTTCCTCGCTGGTTTGTATTCAACTGTGAAACTCAGACGTTGGTCAAGCAAAAACCTCTCCTCCGAAAAACTGTACAAACTCTCCGCACCTGTTCTACCATTCCAGCGCCTTCCCAACTAGTTGTTTCCTGGTATTTGTGACCTATTGTTTGGGGGGGCGGGGGAGGTCCATTGTCCTTAAATTCATTTTCACATTCTTGCGTGAATGCTACGGGGTATTTTTGTTGTCTGCCTGTGAACTCTGGCAGCTGGGGCCTGTCTGAACTCCTACTTGAGGCTGTACTGTGGTGGTGTCCGGGGTTACTAGGCTGGTATTCCTCTGCTCTGCAGCAAACTTCGCAGCGGAAACTAATTCTGGGCGTGATGTGTTCATTGGGCCACCCAATGCAGTGGTGGTGAAACGTCTGGACACAAGTGATGCACCTGATGGTGTTTACCACTCGTCCATTATAAATTATCCAGGCACAATAAGCATTTTGCAGCATTCTGCATTATTCGCATCTGGATTTGAGGTGGTCTGTATACCTTTGCTTGTCCGCCCAAACTGTGCAGGTATGGTGAAATTTATTATCGCAATGGGTGCAATATATCATGTGTTGCTCTGTTCCACGGCATGTGCAATCGCAGCATCTCTCAGTAACTGGGATGTCTTCCTCTCCCATTGGGGTGTAAAGTTTGCCTTACTCTGCTAGGTTCAGGTTGGCTTTGTCATTCTTCTGGGTTTATTATTGAGCGCCACGGGGTGTTTTACAACTCCCCCAAGTGTCTCGAGTGTCTAGCTGGTTCCCTCCGCTCTACCTCAAGGTTGCGCAGGCCTGGCTCAATCCTTGTTTACTCAACAATGTAATGCTCCACATTGGGAATGGCTAAAATCCTTCTACCCCTTTTTGACGCGTGAAACCCGGGATTTTGCGCGCATCACTTAGTCTACAGAGAACCCTGGGTGGCCTTATGGGTTGTGATTACTGTGGGTGTGCCTTAGCTGAGAGCGAACCGGTGTACAGAGTCAGCCAGGTCAAGCTGCGGCAAGCTCTGTAAGCAGCGTGGGTGGTAATGGATGCTGGCTTACCACCTGTAGACTGGCACTGTAGTTGACTGCTGGCAAGTTGCGGTGGATAACTCTGGGCCTCGTCCGGGAGGCGGCTGGAGCTGCCTGGTCCTGGGGCTGCTG
>NQII01005355.1:115750-148061 GCA_002778355.1 Clitarchus hookeri
GGCAGGTGACAGTTATTCCCTAGCTAGAGTACCCAGATGTAATGTCACGCCACGTCAATCCTAGCGCTCTAACCGGTGAATCTTACGTGGTGGATGGAGCGGGATAGGTGACTTGGAGTGGCACTAAAGCTTTGTCGTGAGCTGCTCAGAGGCTACCGGGTCACACCTTGTCAGGCCTGGCACTCCAACCGGCAAATTTCATGCTGTGGATGGGAGTGGGTTAGTTGACTCGGGTAGTCAAGTTACTTCCTTGTAGAGTGTGCACTTAGTAGAGAGTTCTACCATACGTGTGCACCAAGTGCCTTTGCGCACTTGGCCCACAGTATGGGTGGCGGGCGAATCTTGTGGTGTTTTGCGATGTACGAACTACCCAGTTAAGGGAGCTGTTTGGAAAGACCCGGTCACCTGCTGCTCCCTTGGGGAACGGCTTTTACAGGGGGGCGGGGGGGTGGTTTAGATGTTCAAATTACCCTTAGAATTAGAATGCAGTGCATCGGCTTTAACCTATTTATTCTCGGGAGAATAAACACTGTGACCCATACTAACTCCTGGGCTTTCGTAGTTACCAAGCAACCTGCGAAATTTACGTTATAGGCCATTCACGGTTACTTCACACTTTTCTGAAGCCCTGCTAAAGTTATACTTTTGGTTACCAATTACGTATCCTTCCGCTACATGTAAACATAAACACTGCCATGTGACTAATACGTTTTAACTGTCAAATGCTTTGTTTACCATTTGCAGCTGTTCAAATAATTCTGTCATTTTTCAAATGCAATTTCGTACGAATGTTTACAATTTAGGCCTATAACCATATTTAGGTCAGCTTTATAACTTTTTGACAATGTCTGTGTCGACAATAGTTCTTACGGTTATTATTTTACATTGTAAACATATTTGTTATACACGTATAGCACATTACACGTAATGCACGTTAATATTTGTGCAGTGACTGTGTTTAACCCTGTTACAACTGCGGGTGAATGAACTGTACTATTTAACCTCTTGTTGTTGAAATATGTTGAATTATTTCTTTAAAAGAACGGTCTCAGTTAGAATAAATATTAAAACGAAGGAACAGCCAATCCAACGAAAAGACACAGTAAATTCAAGCACGCAACTCATGTCGCTTATATTTTGTACGTAGCAGCGACAAACTTAAAAGATAGTGGTGAACATGCACACAAATGAGCCTACAGTAACTTTTACTCCGCTAATATTTCTATGCATTGGTTCTGACTGTTTGCTAGGTTTATTTCATTATTTATTTAAATTTATCTGGCTGGGCTTAGTATTTTGTTGGGATTGTGGCAAACATTCAAATCACAGAAACGTAAGTACGTTACACAATTGTGTTTCAAACACCTAGGGCAAAGTTACGTTGTGATAAATAAACAGACGTTACTTTCAAAACATTAATTTCGTCATAAAAACAGTTTACGTGTTAAAACATATAAATTTCGCAAGTCCAATATTTGCAATCACATACACACTGGTCCAACGTAACGTAAAGACAACAATACTCTTTCACACACAACGGTCACCATGCAGATTACAGTATATTTATACCTGCCGTAGAAAAACAGATTTATCACAATATCGTAACTTGCCTAGGTAGGTTTAAAAATCACAACGTGTAGAAACTTGATATTGGTAGTTTTATTTTTCACAAGAAGAGAAAATAACGCTTCATTCGGTTTCTTTTTCTATGAGCAAGACGCCATCTCCAGTTGCCACTTCTGCCAACTTCGGATTTGTAACCATCCCGCCATTACATTTAAATATATAATAATTATTANATCTCCAGTTGCCACTTCTGCCAACTTCGGATTTGTAACCATCCCGCCATTACATTTAAATATATAATAATTATTATTCAAACAATAAAATCTCGTTTCAGTCGTAAATAAAAAATTTAAAAATCATTATTTTTGCTGTAATAAGTATGAAATAAGCTAAAATTGAAAATGTGTATAATTTTTTTGCTGCTTCTAGTGGTGCGAAACTTCCAGAGAGAGAGAGCGACAAGCTATGCTCCGCCTATTCGCTTCTTCCTCTGACAAAAAAAAAACACCATGTCACTAGGGCCTACGCACCGTAATTTGCGCTGATTTTTTTAACTGTAACAATGAAATATATTTCCTTCAGTGCTACCTAATTATACCAATTATATCAATAGGCAACGTTTAATTTACAAATACATACGAAAAAACAAGGTTAAAACAATATTTTATCTGTGAACTGTTTATTACTAGCCGTTTCCAACACATCGCTGCTCTCACTGTGTTTAATCCGTATTTAATACAAAATAAATATTACAAGTTATAGAAGATACTAAGTTAAAGTTTCATTTATTAAAGAATACAATAATTTAAAGTTAATCACAGTGCTATATATTTGTTTTTACAAGTTATTTAAAACACAGGGCGACATGTAACTCCTAGGGTGATTTTTCAAAGGTTCTTTTCAAAAGTATCGAAGATACCGTGAATGGATTATACTAACAGGAGATGGGTACCTGTTAAAGCAAGCAAGAGCAATCTTGAACAACTAATAAAGCAGTTGTGAGAACGACTAAGACCCTATTGTAGCCTAGTGACGTCCTCAAGGAACTGGGGTAAGCACTCCCAAGTGGTGTGTGTTTCTCGGGGGTTGAAGCAAGCTTCGCTGATAGACAATCTGGTTTAGGCAGAGCCCTAGCACGGTAGTGGTAGGGCGAGCTGCTGGGTTTCCAAAGCAGAGGAAGCCAATGCGATGACAACTCAACATCAACTGGCGTTTTGGGGGCTCGTCCGGCCCTAAATACTGAATGGAGCATTCCTTCGGTATCCTTTGCGTCGTTCTGGCATCTTCGGCTGGCCGGCTCCTCCCTGTGTGAGCAGCGTCATCCCTTGCTTCGGTATATGAATGTGCACACAAATTTTGTTGTGTAGAGGAAGGACTAAATGCAATTGTGCTTAGCATCTTCCTTTGGCATTGTGGCTTCCACAAGAGTGGGTAATTCAAAGTTGCCCAATTTAGAGTTTTCTTTACTTTTATCAGTTTTATCCTGTCTTGTTTCCATCGAGATACGTTTTGCAAGCAGATGTTAATGTTTTGAATCTTAAGTACTTTTGTGACTTTTGTTGTGAGATGGGCTGAACTCGTAATGAAATTTCTCGCATCTGCAGGAGTATTGGTGGTGGGAAGTCATCTACAGTAGAAGTTTATTAAAACAACCCCTCACAGTTGCCAGAAATAAAGTTGTTATGAGAGGTCGGTCACTATAGAAGATGTTTTGGGGAAATTTGGACCAAACTAAAACACACACCCCTATGTTTTTTTTTTTTTTTTTTTTTTTTAATTAAATATAAATATATTTTAATAAGCAGGCGTCTTCTGGAAAAGTAGTATTGTAGAGGCATTTATGCACCTAACCTCTCCTTGTCTCCCAAAATGTTAAAAACCTTGAGTGGCATGAGGTTTTACCAAGCGTTAAGTCCGTGTTCAATTGTCTCTAGCATGCAAATAACAAGTATTTTTAATTAAATATAAATTTAATTTAATTGTTAGACATCTTTTGAACAAAATGCTGTCCAAAAGACTTCATAATTAGCCTTCCCTTGACTCCCAAAATGTTGCAAATATTGAGCGGTGCAAGGTTTGGAGTGCAGCCTGTGCATGTAAAGGAAAAAAAGGTTAAGTGTAAAAATGTTTTTGAAAACAATAAAATATTACCAAAGGTCCTGCATCATTATGAAATAGCCCTTAGAGTACAAGTACATTATTTGTGTATGCTATCATTGCATTGAGCAGCTGCTAACAATTCTGCAATCAAGTCTTCAACAAATTTAGCATTTGAGTCATATGCAAATTATTACCTGCCGGTCGCACCATTTCAGTGTTCTCCCACTTGCATGCAGTNAATTCTGCAATCAAGTCTTCAACAAATTTAGCATTTGAGTCATATGCAAATTATTACCTGCCGGTCGCACCATTTCAGTGTTCTCCCACTTGCATGCAGTGTTAAACAAACAGAAACCTTCCTGGAAAATACAAAAATATATTTTATTTGTCAAATCACTTCAATTTCTCTGTTTCCCGAACAGGAAATGCTTTTACCATAACTATTTACAACCANTATTTTATTTGTCAAATCACTTCAATTTCTCTGTTTCCCGAACAGGAAATGCTTTTACCATAACTATTTACAACCAAAATAATTGAACTTGAAACTATGTAAATTGTCGTGAAACAATACATTTTTTTTTTATCTTTTTATTAAAGTAAAAGTATGTTGCAGCAAAAAATTTCCCCACACCGTGACTTTTTTTTTGTAGATTTTCTAAACACATTGTTTTAATGCAAGTTGTATGGTTTGCATATTTTGCCTTATGTTGAAATNTATTTTATTTGTCAAATCACTTCAATTTCTCTGTTTCCCGAACAGGAAATGCTTTTACCATAACTATTTACAACCGAAATAATTGAACTTGAAACTATGTAAATTGTCGTGAAACAATACATTTTTTTTTTATCTTTTTATTAAAGTAAAAGTATGTTGCAGCAAAAAATTTCCCCACACCGTGACTTTTTTTTGTAGATTTTCTAAACACATTGTTTTAATGCAAGTTGTATGGTTTGCATATTTTGCCTTATGTTGAAATNTTTTTTTTGTAGATTTTCTAAACACATTGTTTTAATGCAAGTTGTATGGTTTGCATATTTTGCCTTATGTTGAAATTGTTGTTAAAGCATTTGGTTTTCGGAAAACTTTCAGCAAGATCCCTGGCTTTTGAACCTGTTATAGTTGCCTGAATTAGATACAGTAAAACCTCGTTATAATGTACATGAATAAAGCCTCAATTTTTATACTTGGTAAGGAAAGTCCTTCACTGAAAGTCTTACTTTTATAACCTTCACAACACTGGTTTCAATAAATTAAATTAATATGTGATCACCATACAAAGAAATAATTTCTAAAATTAAACAAGGATAAAACAGTACTTCCTAAAATATGAAAATGCACAAATTACATTCTACAAAAATAAAATAATGTATGGTTTGAAAATATACTGCTTTTCATTTACAAAGGAAGGCCGTTTTTAGACAGACAGAACCACCAACTGTGAATGGTGTCACAACAAATTACACCATTTGCAGTGCCTGCGATCAGTTGGTTCATAACATGTTTGTGTATGTGTTCATGTTGGCAACGCTTGCTGAAAATAGTGCGCACAAAATAAATAAGCAAATTTAAGACTAATGTCAAAAGTTGACAACATTATAACATTTCTAGTAACATAATCAGTTTTTCAAATTTTTTGTTATTGGTACTTTCTTCTCCCAACAGTTTAATCTCTCATGAATTTTTAATGAAGAGAGAGTGCTCCGGCCTGCCTTGCCACGTTGTAGATGAGCGCGGCAGACTCCGCGCGTGATGAATGCCATGTTGGAGAATGTATCCATTTCACATTTTGTTATTTAAGACCTCGTATGCATCGCAACTTAGTGTAGCCATTTATCGTACTATTTCCCTTACAGTGCCATTTTCAGTGTTAATTAATATTTCATTGCAGTTTTCTAGAGGTGTGTGAATAGTGGATTTTGATTAAAAATATTTTTGAATTGATTATTAAAATTTTTCAATAACATGCAATTAGTTTCTAAGTTGAATCGCTACCAGTAAACATTTCATTTCAGTTATATATAACAGAGATTAATATGATTTCACTGATTACACAACTACTGCTCCACAAAAAAAAATATTTGCATCTTCAAGTGCAGTATATAAATTTTATTAAGATTATATTCTGTGTTACAGTATGCTGCAAAATGTAACCCTTAATAAATAATTATGTATATATATAAAACTATTTTTGTGTGAAGTATGAATATATGAGAAAGACAACATTGTGACAAAACTATGATCATTTGCATACATCATTGCCGTAGGGAAGAATAGATAAATTTTGTTGTCAGAAAATATTTCAAAGTTCTTTGCAATGCAAGAAAAACACTATTGGGAAAGTAAACTATTTCTTTGGTGGTGTACTTTTATTTTCAGTGCTCATGCAGTTTTATTTTCAGTGATAATCATTGTTTGTGAAGTGGGTGAAGCCATAAATTTTAGTGATGGGTTGAGTTTAGTCGAACTAACAAAGATTGACTCATCATTCGTGTCAAATTTTTCCCCAGCAGGCATCGAGCCTCTGAACGTGCAAGTTGAGTCACTGTGTTTTTAGTTTATAAGCAAACAAATATTTGGTGTGTATTTATAGGTTATAAAAACCCAATATTTGCACCTGACAATCACTTTTTGCATCCTGTGAATCAATAATTTTACATTGCTAAACCATTGAAGCTGCATTGTAATGATAACAACTCGGTTACATGCGTTGACACTTGGTTGTTCTTTGTAATGTTCGGCAGTAATACAAGCCGACGAGTCATGACACTTTGCTTCCTCTCTCTTGTCACCTGAACGGCGACGCTGCTGGCGACAAATAACATCAAGATCGACAGGTACAGTCTCAGGATGACATGAATAAAACGTATTTAAACATGAAAAGCCTCTTTATCTCGTGGCACGTCGCACCTTCACAAGAAATGTGCGTAGGTACCGTACACTTGCCATTATTTGTCTCATAATTACTGTTTTAAAAATGTATAAAACTATTAGCAAACAAAAACTTTTATTAATGTGAACTGCTTGTCCGCTCACTCTGCAACATGCATGCAGACCAGCCTGAAGCTACCCTCCCACTCCATTGCTGTAACTTATTTTATTTTTCTATTAGCATCAAGTGGTTGATGTTTCTGTTCCTTTTATGCCTTTTCTACCTACCGTAGTCATTCTCTAATGGGCAGGAGGGAAAAGACAGCATTGTGATTCTTTCAACCAAGCAAATGATTATTCTTATTGGTAGAAACTAGTCCCAAACTTTTTTCTTGGTAAACCATGACTATAAGTGGTGGATGGAGTTATAGTCCATTGAGAGTTACTTTCAACTTTTCTGAAGCCCTGCTAAAGTTATACTACCAGAATATTCCTCCGCCTCATGCAAACAAAGCTTAACCAAGTCAAGAAAATTAGGTTACTCCAAAGGGACACTGCACACCACATTTGTGTGTATTCAGTGTAATAATATTTTTCATAAGAACTATTTCTTACTAGGCATTACCAGCACACCTATTTTCTCCGTTTTTATTCATATTAATTTATATATGAAATATAACTTACGCAGTGCTACCATGTATTACGGATTTTCCGTAATTATTACTGATTTTAATGTACAGTTACGGAATTATGGAGGCTTTAGTGCGTTCATATTGACGGTACAATGTATTGTCTGCCGTACGGTAAATATCGTATTCTTACCAGAAGCTTCCATACGAGTAGACATTTCGGTATTCTCTGCAAACAGCGCAATAAATTCGGTATCACGAGCAGTAAAGATCATGGCACCACTGGAAAAAGAAAACTAGCACTGTTGTGAGTAGTGATACGGTGTCGCCACTGTGTGTTTACTGTGTGGTAGTTGTGTGTTAATTGAACATGAAGCGTGCTGCGNGGAATTATGGAGGCTTTAGTGCGTTCATATTGACGGTACAATGTATTGTCTGCCGTACGGTAAATATCGTATTCTTACCAGAAGCTTCCATACGAGTAGACATTTCGGTATTCTCTGCAAACAGCGCAATAAATTCGGTATCACGAGCAGTAAAGATCATGGCACCACTGGAAAAAGAAAACTAGCACTGTTGGGAGTAGTGATACGGTGTCGCCACTGTGTGTTTACTGTGTGGTAGTTGTGTGTTAATTGAACATGAAGCGTGCTGCGGATCGGTGTGCATCAGCGAGCAAGAAAGTTTTACAGAAATATCTTGATAGTTATACAAAAGAATGGCAGTGCCTTGTTCCATCAAAAATATCGGAGAGACACGGTTTTTGTGAAGTGTGCAGCTGCGATTTTGTCGTTGCACATGTGGGACGAGATGACTGCCGGCGTCATGTTGAATCTAAGAAGCACAAAGATCAGGGTAAAGTGCAATCTGCTCACAAAACAATTTCATCTTTGTTTTTAAACATTGGTCAAAATGAAACTACCAATGCTGAAATGTTATTCACCTCGTTTCTTGTGGAACACAACACTCCACTGGCCGTTCCTGACCATGCTGGTTATTTCTTCCGGGCAATGTTTCCAGACTCAGCAATAGCAAAAAAATATGATTGTGCAAGGACTAAAACTTTCGCTCTAGTTCAATTTATGTCGAGTCAGACCAAGGATGAAATTGCCTCTGTGTTGCGAATTTCAACATTTTCTCTATCAACTGACGGGAGCACTGACAAAAACGCCGTTAAATTGTATCCTGTCATAGTTTCTTTTTTTAATGAAAAACTACTGCAAATTTGTACTCTGCTACTATCGTTACTCGAATGCACAGACAATTCAGGTGAAGGCATTTTTTCTGTCTTGGATAAAGAATTACTTTCTTTAGGAAACCCTATGATATGTGCCAACAAGGGAATTTTCTCATTTTGTTAGGCTAAACATCCATCAATCATNTTTCTTTAGGAAACCCTATGATATGTGCCAACAAGGGAATTTTCTCATTTTGTTAGGCTAAACATCCATCAATCATTCTTCAGTGTTGTTCTTGTCTTTTAATCCATTTGGCTGCACAAAAAACTTATATTCAGCGTAGTATTAATGTTGAACAATTTTTCGTCCTGGTGGTTTATTTTTTGGAGAAAAGTAGTTATAGACTAAACACCTTGAAGTTACATCAAGAACTCTGTGGGAATAAACCACATAAAATTTTGAAATGTGTCAGCACCAGGTGGTTTGCACTTCTGGAATGTGTTGAGAGGATTTTGGAACAGTGGGATCCTCTAAAACTCTTCTTTTGTGAACCAGACAGTCAACTTCATGCTACCACTTCACAGTTTGAGAGCATCAAGTCATTGATGCAGAACCCTTNGTGCTGCGGATCGGTGTGCATCAGCGAGCAAGAAAGTTTTACAGAAATATCTTGATAGTTATACAAAAGAATGGCCGTGCCTTGTTCCATCAAAAATATCGGAGAGACACGGTTTTTGTGAAGTGTGCAGCTGCGATTTTGTCATCGTGCATGTGGGACGAGATGACTGCCGGCGTCATGTTGAATCTAAGAAGCACAAAGATCAGGGTAAAGTGCAATCTGCTCACAAAACAATTTCATCTTTGTTTTTAAACATTGGTCAAAATGAAACTACCAATACTGAAATGTTATTCACCTCGTTTCTTGTGGAACACAACACTCCACTGACCATGCTGGTCATCTCTTCCGGGCAACGTTCCCAGACTCGGCAATAGCAAAAAAATATGATTGTGCAAGGACTAAAACTTTCGCTCTAGTTCAATTTATGTCGAGTCAGACCAAGGATGAAATTGCCTCTGTGTTGCGAATTTCAGCATTTTCTCTATCAACTGACGGGAGCACTGACAAAAACGCAGTTAAATTGTATCCTGTCATAGTTTCTTTTTTTAATGAAAAACTACTGCAAATTTGTACTCTGCTACTATCGTTACTCGAATGCACAGACAATACAGGTGAAGGCATTTTTTCTGTCTTGGATAAAGAATTACTTTCTTTAGGAAACCCTATGATATGTGCCAACAAGGGAATTTTCTCATTTTGTTAGGCTAAACATCCATCAATCATTCTTCAGTGTTGTTCTTGTCTTTTAATCCATTTGGCTGCACAAAAAACTTCTATTCAGCTTAGTATTAATGTTGAACAATTTTTCGTCCTGGTGGTTTATTTTTTGGAGAAAAGTAGTTATAGACTAAACACCTTGAAGTTACATCAAGAACTCTGTGGGAATAAACCACATAAAATTTTGAAATGTGTCAGCACCAGGTGGTTTGCACTTCTGGAATGTGTTGAGAGGATTTTGGAACAGTGGGATCCTCTAAAACTCTTCTTTTGTGAACCAGACAGTCAACTTCATGCTACCACTTCACAGTTTGAGAGCATCAAGTCATTGATGCAGAACCCTTTGACAAAACTCTACTGCTTGTTCCTTGAAAGTATACTTCCTATTTTCAATTCTGTGAATGCATTTTTACAGCAAGAGGCTCCAGCCATTCATATATTAAGATGTAAATTGCAAGGTCTTCTCGGAGATCTACTGGTTAGATTCATTAAACCATCTACTTTGCAGTTGGGTTCCACATCAATCACTGCCATTAACTTCAAGAATAGGAAATACCAGAAAGAAGATACAGATTTGGTTATAGGCTCCAAGTGTCGAGCACAGTTAAAAGAACTTACAAGCCAGGTTGATAGCCAGACATTTTATTCTTTTCTGCTTGATTTTTGTGTTTCAGCAAGCAGTTACATTTTGGATAAATTCCCATTAAATGATGAATTCCTGAAGCATGTTGAAGTCTGTGATATTTCATTGAGAACAAATGCTTCTTATTCCTCTGTTCAGTGCTTTATTGAGAGGTTCCCAAGACTGTAAGTGTTTCAGAGTTGGATGTGCTGGAACAAGAGTTTGCTCTGTATTAGTGTGAAAGTTTCTCGAGTGATATCCTCAGTGAAGAAAGAATGATGTTAGTTGGTGCAAAATTTCCAACATTAATAATGAAAGTGGCCAACCAAAATTCAAAGCCCTGCCTAAAATTATGCTGGTGCTCTACAGTGCCCCACAGCAATTCTTGAACAGAGAGAATTTTCAGCAGTGTCCGCCACAATCAAACAGAATTTAGAGCATCTCTATCAACAGCAACTTTAGGCACTCTTATGATTGAGAAAGTAAAAAGTAATTCAATCAATGAGGTGTGTTACAAAAAGAAATTCACCACGAAGGAACTTCAAGAAGCTAATCATGCAACTGTGCTTTTCCTAGCCAGTGATAAGTAAGAAGGTATGGATGTGTCTTATTTATGTTTTTAACATATCCTGGTTAACATTAATNAGTGAAGAAAGAATGATGTTAGTTGGTGCAAAATTTCCAACATTAATAATGAAAGTGGCCAACCAAAATTCAAAGTCCTGCCTAAAATGATGCTGGTGCTCTACAGTGCCCCACAGCAATTCTTGAACAGAGAGAATTTTCAGCAGTGTCCGCCACAATCAAACAGAATTTAGAGCATCTCTATCAACAGCAACTTTAGGCACTCTTATGATTGAGAAAGTAAAAAGTAATTCAATCACTGAGGTGTGTTACGAAAAGAAATTCACCACGAAGGAACTTCAAGAAGCTAATCGTGCAACTGTATGTTTCCTAGCCAGTGATAAGTAAGAAGGTATGGATGTGTCTTATTTATGTTTTTAACATATCCTGGTTAACATTAATNTTTCCTAGCCAGTGATAAGTAAGAAGGTATGGATGTGTCTTATTTATGTTTTTAACATATCCTGGTTAACATTAATAAAAGTATAAAATGCATGTAATATATGACATATTTAGGAAATAACCAAAAACGTCCTACATGAGCAGCTGTACATGGGGTGATTTTTCAAAGGTTTGATTTAAAAATGTGAAGAAACTGCAAACAGAATATGTAAGGAGCAGGCATTATATCAGTGTACGTAGCTACTTATTCACATTTATGGTGCAAACTCGATTTTAACTCAAAAATTTTATACTGAAATCGGCTTAACTCAACTCGAGTTTCATACAGTTTGACTCAACTCGAAGCTGTAAAAAATCAAACTTGCCCATCTCTAATAAATTTAAATAGGTGTATTTTCATGATTAAGTTGGTAGTAGGTTTGTTGCATGCAGTTGCTGTGCTATTTTCTAACATAATTTAAACCGTTTGCATGCGTTTGCACAACCGCAGTAACCTTTAGGCCCACATGCATATTTCTTCGGCTGCAAACAATAAAGGAGAAATGTGTCCTATTTCTGTAAATGCTATAGTGAAAATAAATGTGTTTGTAATGGTTTTCTTAACAACTATGCTTTTTATCACACTTCTAAACGAGTTATTCTATAACATACCACCGCTGAGATCTAACTACCGTTAATGATGTGCCACCGCACGAATTGGCAAACATTCATAACAACTACTAGTTATTGTGATCAGTTATGGTCGACTCTAATAACTGTGGAATAAAAGTTTAAATGAACGTCTTCAAATGAGTAGGAATAAAAAGATAGGCAAATAACTAGATCTGTGCCGATTCACAAAGTTGTGCCGAATCACTGATGTACACATACTCTAATGCCGATTCATCAATGTGCTGCCGATGTGTGAAAAGGTTTTTGCTTATATTTAAGTGGAATTTAGGCTTGTACAATGATATTGGCAAAGTGCATCACAACTAAAAGCAATTTTTAACTTATTTCAGTTTACAGTTTCCAAAAAGTAAATAGATTAACACAACAAACCATGTAAGTTCAAGTGAAGACAAAAATTNTATTTCAGTTTACAGTTTCCAAAAAGTAAATAGATTAACACAACAAACCATGTAAGTTCAAGTGAAGACAAAAATAAAAAAAATATGTGTTGGTCTATATTTATATAAATACTCAATCGTGAATTCAGAAAAAAGGAAGCATCCGTAAGATTGTATGCATGTTTTGTTGTTGTTGACAGTTAAGTAAGGGATAGGCTTGAAACAAAAATGGTANTATTTCAGTTTACAGTTTCCAAAAAGTAAATAGATTAACACAACAAACCATGTAAGTTCAAGTGAAGACAAAAATTAAAAAAATATGTGTTGGTCTATATTTATATAAATACTCAATCGTGAATTCAGAAAAAAGGTAGCATCCGTAAGATTGTATGCATGTTTTGTTGTTGTTGACAGTTAAGTAAGGGATAGGCTTGAAACAAAAATGGTAGATTGTTTTTATATATGCATTGGTAATGCAATAAACACAATTAATGTTACTTGCAAAATGTGTACTCTTAAACCTAGTTCTTTCAAAAAATAAAATGTAAGCTAATTGATGATTTTTGCTTATGTGCTTTGCTATGCATTTGGGTTGATATAAAATATTTGTTTATGAACAGAAAGATTCAAGATAAACACATGTCTCTAAATTGATTTGTAGCATGAAAATATTACAAATGAACTCATAAATACAATAGAACCTTCTTTATAATGAATCTGAAGGGCACACTTCATATTTTCTCTATATAAGGGAATCTTCATGTCTTGAAATAATATAAAAATTGGATATACCAAATTTACATTTGCAGAGTATTTGATTATCTTAATTGGTGAGAAAGCATTTTATGACTGAAAAATGTAATAAAAATAATTTAAATATGTCCACCTGTATGGATAGTTTTTCAAGGGACAAAACTGAAGAACTGATGCATGTTGAAGTCTTCATCCAGACTTCTAAATCTGGTTTGCTGGTGTGGGTTGGTGCAAAATGTCACAGAAAATAACATAAAGACAAAATAGCCATGTTAATATTAGGAACGCAAAGTAAGAATTTTTCGAGTCTTAAAATCCACACTGTGTTTGTGTTATCTTACAGTTGGTCACCCTCTTCTTGAGAGATCATGCCACTGGTGTGTGTTGGGGCTAGCAAAGAGCAAAGTGAGGTCGGGAGATATATATATAGTCATAATGGGCACTGGGTGCAGCTATGAAAACAGTTCCTCCCTCCCCTTGCTTCTTCCCTGGACCCTGTCAATGTCAAGCGGGTAGATTATCTCAGCAGGGTGGAGCTTGGGACAAAAACTACAAACTTTGGAAAACCAGTGGAAATTGAACATCTTTTCCACTGAGGCTTTCATTTCCAGAAGCTCTTCGTTACATAGAAAACTTTCAATGGTCATAAAGGCAAGGCATCAATTATTTATACTGAATAATAAGGCAGTGTTTATGTTTGTCAAATCGGCCAAAAATTATCTCCAACTCTGTCGATTGTGTCAACATCAACTAATTCGGCAGAAGTAGATTCAGATCAGCACNAACTAATTCGGCAGAAGTAGATTCAGATCAGCACAGCTCTACAAATAACCACTTGAAATGGGAATGTAAATTATACTTCAAAACTTTTCAAATTTTTTAATATTTGCACACACCTACCACTTTTTCATGAGGGCAGTGGAGCCCAGCAACGTGTGTTTCCCTCATTTGCAGCAATGTATATTTGTGATGTTATAAGTGTCCCATATCAATCGCCTACAGAATGCATGCGCACACACACGCGCTCTCTCTCTCTTTCTCTTTCTCTCTCTCTTTCTCTCTTTTTCTCTCTCTTTCTTTCTCTCTCTCTTTCTCTCTCTCTCTTTTCTCTCTCTTTCTCTCTCTCTCTCTCTCTCTCTCTCTCTCTCTCTCTCTCNTGAATAATAAGGCAGTGTTTATGTTTGTCAAATCGGCCAAAAATTATCTCCAACTCTGTCGATTGTGTCAACATCGACTAATTCGGCAGAAGTAGATTCAGATCAGCACAGCTCTACAAATAACCACTTGAAATGGGAATGTAAATTATACTTCAAAACTTTTCAAATTTTTTAATATTTGCACACACCTACCACTTTTTCATGAGGGCAGTGGAGCCCGGCAACGTGTGTTTCCCTCATTTGCAGCAATGTATATTTGTGATGTTATAAGTGTCCCATATCAATCGCCTACAGAATGCATGCGCACACACACGCACACACATGCGCTCTCTCTCTCTCTCTCTCTCTCTCTCTCTCTTATATTTACACATGAAGTTGTTTTTCTTGTTACTGAAGTACCAGNCTCTCTCTCTCTCTCTCTCTCTCTCTCTCTCTTATATTTACACATGAAGTTGTTTTTCTTGTTACTGAAGTACCAGTTATTTGAAACAAGCACATAGGCCTAATATGTTATTCATATTTTTGACCAAAATCACATTTTATCTAAGGTAAATTGTCTTAATTTGAATTTCAGCAGCATCAGGTAAGATGTGCCAACTTCATACATAGTTTACTTATTTTTTTATGATATTCATTATGTGTAATTACATGAGACTTGTCAACTGATATTTATTTATGCACACTTAAATCTGGTATTTTTAGATTCTATTATTTTAAGTTCAATTACAAAATGTATGCCAGTGTTTGTGTTAGGGTACTAGAGATTTGTAACTTTCGGTTGAAACTTTAGCTTAAATATGCTGACTGAAGTACGTAAATATAAATATATATGTATTTTTAAAAATGTTGTTTAATTGTAGTTAATTATGTTTATGTGAATTGTCACTTTTTGAGCCTGTGCCATAAATAAGTACAGTTATCTATAATCGCTTTGTACTAGTTGAGTTATGTTGTACTTTCACATGTAAAAAACTATTTTTTTTAATGCAATTCACATTCAGGCATCATTATTGAGTTATTTAATTTAGGCCAAGTGTACACATTCGTAATGATTATAAAGTCAAACATTTGCTTCCGTTAGGATAACACATTTTGATGTTGAGTCATACAGGAATAAAATTGTAACAAAATCTTGTAAACCGTACTACTGAAAAGGTAAAACAAAGTTTAAAGATAGAACTGTCAATCGTGTAAGCTAGTATTTGCAGTTAACAGGAAAGCATGCTACGGATGAAAAAAATACAGATGAAATAAATAATGAATTATGAATAAACCCACCTCCAACCCAGTGTCCAGTCTCTCTCCACGGTTATGTTTACCAGCAAAAAAGAATAATATGTATAAAATTTTCTACATGTGCAAATTACATAAAATACTTCATTAAATTGAATGTAGGCTTAAGTAATACACTTATATTGTAATCAGTCTGTGGCAAAAAAAAATTGATATTACAGAAAACATTCAANTTGCAGTTAATAGGAAAGCATGCTACGGATGAAAAAAATACAGATGAAATAAATAATGAATTATGAATAAACCCACCTCCAACCCAGTGTCCAGTCTCTCTCCACGGTTATGTTTACCAGCAAAAAAGAATAATATGTATAACATTTTCTACATGTGCAAATTACATTAAATACTTCATTAAATTAAATGTAGGCTTAAGTAATACACTTATATTGTAATCAGTCTGTGGCAAAAAAAAATTGATATTACAGAAAACATTCAAGATATCTTTGTTTTATACCTTGTAACCAATATCAAATATGGAAAATTATAGTCGTTCAAAAATATTTAACAAATTATTTAGCACCTGTGTACAACACTGGACTATATACATTTTTACTTTGTCATTAATTTACTATAAAAATTTGAAAATAGTTTCTGCAAATGTACGTTTTGGATTTTGCAGTTTCTACTGTCTCAGAAAATGTCATACTTTCGGAAGCAGTGCTAGCTGTACATAAGACATCGCAGTCACTGGCTTAGAGCAATGAACTGTCCCTCGTAATGTGAACAGCTGGCATAAACAAACAGAATGGTTTCCACATGTCAGAACAGCTGAGACTGAGGGATACATAGTAGGAAAACCACACTGGTACTACTTTCTGAGAACTTTTAATGAACGGCCTTCATAAATGAAACAGAGTATAGTAGCCTACACACTGCTAACTAATTGGTGAAGTTTCCTTTAAAGAAATCACACCTTTTACCATTAACAAATAACACTGAAAGAAGTTTATTCAAAAGACTTATTTTACTTCCAGAATTGCTTGCAAATTGATATCTCACTCGGTAAAATGCACAATTCGATGTTAATAAACATTTTTTGGCAACAAAGGGGTATGAGTTTTTTACTTCTACCTATTGATTAAAATTAATACTCTATATAAAAATAATTTTGATTTTATGCCTCGGATATTTAAACTCAACTGCCTTCACAGGGGAAAACGTGCACTTTGACTCAATTTCTAAATNAAAATCACACCTTTTACCATTAACAAATAACACTGAAAGAAGTTTATTCAAAAGACTTATTTTACTTCCAGAATTGCTTGCAAATTGATATCTCACTCGGTAAAATGCACAATTCGATGTTAATAAACATTTTTTGGCAACAAAGGGGTATGAGTTTTTTACTTCTACCTGTTGATTAAAATTAATACTCTATATAAAAATAACTTTGATTTTATGCCTCGGATATTTAAACTCAACTGCCTTCACAGGGGAAAACGTGCACTTTGACTCAATTTCTAAATTACTTTAGGTGTTAAAATAGATTAGTTTAGATTTTTACAAGGTTAGTGAATTTACGAAGTCATTCTCGTATGGTAGTTTACTGTGCGTTATGAGATGCAGTACCAAAATACGTTTATATGGCTTCTCATTTATACTTTTTTTTGCACAGAATAATTCAAGATGGTGCAGCAAGTCAACACCAGAGATTAGTAAATAGGACAGATGGAGCTTGAGAGGTATAGGTTGATGCCAACATTCAGTTACGGCTCAACTAACAAGTTTTGTTTTTGTAATCAGCTGTTGTACGCAGGTCGTGTCACAGAAAAAATGAGAATAGAGACCTTAAATGAAATTAACATGTTGAAACAATTAAATATTATTATTGTGATTTCTTAATACTTTTGCTTTATCAAAGATGTTAAAGTTACCCATAAAATATTATATAAATACAACATATAATTACATACTTTGTTGGTTTTTAAAAAATGTTGCCATTGCGCTTTGTAATTTTGGAGAACTCGTGCTACACAGTTAATATAATTACTGTTTTGTTTAGGAGACACACATTGTCTCTAACCAAAGTGGAATTCAATATGAAACGAGTCTGGTGCTGATATTTTGTAGGTATATAATGTGAGATGTTGGAAAATACAGTGTGGCAGCCAAAAGTATGCCAGGTTCTAATTATACAAAAAATTAAAGTAATAGTATTAGTTTCAAATAATGACATCAACTCAATGAAAAGAGCAGAGGAGTGTTCTCTGTCCAAGTAAATGGATGAAAGGGACAAATTAAAAGTCAGCTCTAGAGCTTCAAATGGCTTTTGGGAGACTTAGATATGTATTTCATTCACTTGATACATTCACCTATCTACCGGTTTTCAGAGGACTGTCAAAAAATTTCCATACATGCGGGATTTCAGTAGATGAGGGTTCTGACATGTACATTAATAAAATACTATTTCTGTGAATAAAGTTTACATAATAAACACAATAAAAATGGGAATTAAAAAAAAAGTATTAGGGAATACTATTTCTGTGAATAAAGTTTACCTAATAAACACAATAAAAATGGGAATTAAAAAAAAGTATTAGGGGTGTGCGAAGCTTTGCATTTTCGAAGTAGAATCGAAGACTTCTGTACCTTCAACTCCATCTTGGAATTAAAAAATCTTTGAATGAAAAGTCGAACATTTTCACCAAGTGGGGAGGATCATAAATCACCTTATTTTCAGCCATGAACATTGCTCACAAGGCGTGGAAAAGTGTTAGCGAAAGCACAATAAAAAACTGTTTTCAAGCTGTGTATTCACGAAGGTGGAACTATCATCAGCAGTTACTGAACAAGACTTAGAATGTCCTGTGAATTGGAATCGTCTTCCTCAAAATGAAGAAAATTCTATAACGTTTGAAGATTTCGTCCATTTTGACGTTGGCCTAGCAGTAGCGGGGATTCTAACTGATGACGAAATTTTGGCTCCATCTCAGGACATTGGAGGTGAAGGTGATGACGAAGATGATGTGCTGATAATTACACCTAAAGTGGCTAAATAATACATCAACAACGTGCGCCATTTCTTAGCGAAATCAGACGTTGGCGAGGAAGTATTTTCTGCTTTGAACATGCTTGACAAAGCCACCAAAAAAAAATTACAGATTTTTTTAAACGTAAATTTTTTGTGTGTTTTTTATTGATGTAATTATTGATTTATATATACAGTAATATGTAAACATAATATGTAGCCATGCGTTTTATCATTACATATTAATGCAAATTTGCATTGATCTCGTTATTATGTATTTTTTCTTTTTTTGCTCCCGATTATTGGAAATCCCGCTAATTTGAATATCTCGATAATTNGATAATTACACCTAAAGTGGCTAAACAATACATCAACAACGTGCGCCATTTCTTAGCGAAATCAGACGTTGGCGAGGAAGTATTTTCTGCTTTGAACATGCTTGACAAAGCCACCAAAAGAAAATTACAGATTTTTTTAAACGTAAATTTTTTGTGTGTTTTTTATTGATGTAATTATTGATTTATATATACAGTAATATGTAAACATAATATGTAGCCATGCGTTTTATCATTACATATTAATGCAAATTTGCATTGATCTCGTTATTATGTATTTTTTCTTTTTTTGCTCCCGATTATTGGTAATCCCGCTAATTTGAATATCTCGATAATTCATATTTAACATTCAGTCCCTTGACAATACGAATNTACTGTATTTCATTTGTTACATTTTCATGTTAAAAATTTATTCTGTGGCATGCATTTATTTTGAATCTTCCTGTTCATAAACAAATATTGTATACCAGCCCAAGTTTAAATCATCAATTAGTCTACATTTTTATTTTTGAAAATAACTGTTTTGAGAGTAGATATTTTGCAAGTAACAATAACCTTGTGTATTGCAAAACCTATGCATATATAAAAAAAATACACCATTTTTGTTTTAAGCCTATTACTTGACTGTCAACAGCAACAAAACATGTAAACAGCCTTACGCATGCTTACGGTTTTCTGAGTTCAGAATTAAGCATTTATAAAAATATAGACCAACATTTTTTTTTCTTTGTTTGTTTTTACTACAACTTGCATGGTTTGTTATATTAGTATAGTTACTTTTTAGACACTGTAAAATAAAATAAGTTAAAATTTCCTTTCTGCTTTTATATCCCATATTAAACGGGGAAATTTTACATTGTCGGAAGCAGACATGGAAAATAATACTTTGGTTTTTAATACTTTATATACACGTTTATTTCATACATAATTCACAAGGATATAATCATTGTAGTTCCCATAGTTCAGCAATCACTTTTTGTCTCCTTTCAGGTCATAATGCATCCCGGTCTTCATATAGTCCCTAATCCCTCCTGCCATGGCCGTAGTACAGATTTGACCCATCTCTTATTTCAGTGTTCCACTGGCGGTGATCAAANAGTCTCATTTGCATAAACTTCATATAGTCCCTAATCCCTCCTGCAGTGCCCGTAGTACAGATTTGACCCATCTCTTATTTCAGTGTTCCACTGGCGGTGATCAAAGTTCGTTGTATGCCGCCCTTCAACAGCTTATTGTGCGGTTTCCCACTCTCTTACCCTTCGGTACTTTGTAATGACCCTCAGGTAGTTTGTGACGTTCTCGCTCTGTTTTTACTTGAGCGCTGTGATTATATCTGATTTTGGGAGTTTGGTGCCCTGTTAGTTGTCCGAGGTAACCGGCCCTCTGCTACCTTGTTGTCCCATGTTCCATGGCCTTTCTTTTCCTGCATGGTTGATGGACCTCTACCCAGAATGGTATTTGTGCTCCCTTCTGGTTTTGTTCGTTTTTCCGTTGGTTATTACAGTATATTTGTCTTTTCTCCTATTTTTCGGTTTTGGTAGTGGGCTTTGCTGTTGGCCACATTACAACCAAAAAAAAGTAATAGTAATAAATGATTGTGAACACAACAGAAAAATGTGGAGGAACCTCAATACANTGCTCCCTTCTGGTTTTGTTAGTTTTTCCGTTGGTTATTACAGTATATTTGTCTTTTCTCCTATTTTTCGGTTTTGGTAGTGGGCTTTGCTGTTGGCCACATTACAACCAAAAAAAAGTAATAGTAATAAATGATTGTGAACACAACAGAAAAATGTGGAGGAACCTCAATACATTGTTCCCTTATCCACGTTTATTTTACAGGTTTCCTAGAAACTTTCTTTCTAAATTGGTTATAAATGCCAGCCAGCATAAATCATTTTTCATATATATTTTTAATAAATTTTGTATGCATGTATTTTTTTTTTCTTTTTTTTTTTTTTTTTTGGATTGTTGTTGAGGGCTGTTATCTTGTTATCCAGAATTATGTTCGGCAATGTCATAGCAGTTAACGTATTTATCACAAGCAGGAGTTTGGCGGCACCAAATGGGACTGGATATATGGAGTATGGTAGTTTTTATAAAGTTTGTAGGTATCTACGAGGGTTATTTGGAAAATAACGTCCAATTTCTTATAAAACATAAACCATCACAGTTAGTTTCAAAAAACTATTTTTATTTAATTCCTTACATGTTTCTCTATTGTTCTACATAGTTTCCATATTTGTTTAAACATTTGTCATAACGTTCTACAAGTTTTTGTATTTCTATGTCATAGACGGCTGCCGTCTGTGAGGATAACCAGTCTGTAACTGCTTATTTCACCTCCTCTCCTGTGACAATCTTCTCTAAACATTGATCACCTTCCTTATGATATCGGTCCAAAAAATCAAGAGTACAAGCCATTCTTTTCATTTGGTGTTCCTCAGTTAGCAGCCTGGGAACCCAACGTGCGCACAATTTGTGGAATTGCAAATTTTCAGAGACAATTTTGTGCAATGTTGTTCTACCCACATTCGGAAATTCCAATGCTAAAGTTGAAATTGTGAATCGCCTGTCTTACAAATCTTTTCGTCCACGGCTTTGACTAAATATTCCGTGATCACTGATGGTCTGCCTGATTGCGGGTCATCATGGACATTTTCCCATCCGTCCTTGAAAGCTCTCACCTACTTACGTACTTTGCTGTCACTCATCGCATTGGGGCCATACACTTGACTTATCTGTCTATGAACTTCCGCTGCTGAAACGTTCCTTGCTGTCAGAAACCGAATCACTGACCGTATTTCACAGTTGGCGGGCTGATCAATTGTTTTAAACATTTTAAACTGACACTGTAAACAGCACACTGCAACAATACCAATGCAAATGGCGTCGTTTGACGAGCAAGGCATGCCGGGAGTCTGTGCGCATGCACGTTACAATGTTCGCGCGACATGCGATTAGCTGCGGTGATTCAGACCTTACTTTCCTAATAACCCTCGTAAATGTTTTACGATTACTTTCTTACAGATTTTGATATTTCAGTTTTTCAGCAGTACAAGATTAGGATATGTTTTATTCCATTGCTCAGTGTCTAATAGGCATACATTTTTTTGGCAGAATCAATACAAATGAGTTGAATAAACTTGAAAACTGTAGGCCACTATATATATATATATATATATATATATATATATTTTAATCCTTTGACTTTGATTTTTTTTCAAAAATTCTTCACACAATGTAAGCTTTGCTTGGACTTCGCTTCGCATTTAAAAAAAGACCTTCACACATGCCTAAAAAGTATTATTCTGTTAACATTACTCTAAATAATACATTAAAAAACATTTCACCTCTACTTGTTTAAATAAAGAATATAATATCTAAAAACACTGTATATAATTGATTGTAATCTGACACCAAATGCAAGCCGACCTAAAACTTTCAAACCTCTCAAAATTAAAATAATATGAGACAATACAAGGCAAATTTGGAATGTCCCATGCGCACACGATCAGCTGAGAGTGTGCGGAGAGATTATTGATCGGGCAGTGTGTTCATGGCGGCAGGCAGTGAAGAGAAGGCGGTGGGAGGAGTGAAACCAAAACCCTTCCTCTCCGCTACATGTTGATGACGCCTTGCGTGCGTGGCAAATGTCTGTCTTTTAAAGTAATTAATTATATTTCACTGCCAAACAAACTTGTAATTTTCAGACAAAAATTAATAAATAAGGCAATTAAAATTTATTTCTTCACTGTCTTTTAATAATTAATCATTCAAAACCACATCCTCTGATTTTCCTGTACACACCTCTGCTGCGAGTTAGGCTGCACTCGGGCTCAGTGCTTAACCCATTATGAGACGACTAAAGGTGTTGAATAGGCCTTTACAGGATATCAGTTTATTTAAAAGACACGAGTCTATTGAAATAAATTAATATAAATCCTCCAATTTCCTCGCAGGAAGTTGCTGAAAATGGTTTTTACGTTTGGATCTGCAAGTAGCTCGATGTTCAAACAATTTTTGGCAACAAGGAGAGGTCAAGTATATGCTTCGTGGGATATCATTTTATTCGCGAAGATGCTGTCCATTGAGTTAAATTAATATTTTGTTTAAAATTGTGTTGATTTTACGACAGATACAATTAAACGCCATACTTTAGAGGAAAAAAACGTGTTTGCATAAACAATGAGTTTAAAAACTATCATTGCAGGAAATCTTAGGTGATCTGACAGAAGAGTGTATTGCAACGAGAGTTCACACATTGTCTGAAAGTTTTGGTTTCTCTGGTTAACAAAATGTGTGTACAGAAGTTGGTAATTAGAGGATAATATCTTGTGATTCACAACTAATCCTAGGTATAGAAATCACTCCCCTGCCCTATCCCTTTATTTCGACAGTGCACTATTGTAAGATGTGGTAGGATGTGACCTGTGGTGATTGGGATTTCAACCTGGACCAGCAGTATGCTGAGAATTGAGCTGGTAGGCATGTATGAAAGGATGGTATTTTTGTGATGGCTTGATGGGACAATTGAAAACCCTTTTGCGTACGCTTGTTGTGATTGATGCTATGGATTCCCAATTTGACTGGACACCCTCCCATCCACCCTTGCCCTCACCTTCCAGTAAAGACACTGTTCGTTGGCAGCACGAGTTGTCTGTTGGTTTTTAACATAGTTAATTATTTTTTACTTTCTAGGACAATTCTTTTACATTGTTCACGGTGAAAGATAATTTTTAGTAAGCTAGAGTGTTGGCAGGTAGTATGTTAAAAGCATTCATTGCTAGAGCCAGGGAGGGACTTAGTTTGTCTGCTGTGGAAAGAAACAAGTAGGGCCAGTTAGTCATTAGTGTCTTTTGGGTCATAAACAAAGGAACAAAGTCACTTATTCTCTGATTTAGTACTACAAACATCCGAGGTGCTGTGGTTAGTTGGCATAGTAGCTAGGGTACTCACTCCACCAAGGTGAACCAGCTTCGATTGCGGCGAGTTCACTCGTGGATTTTCGCATGAGGGAATGTTCTCTCATTGCGCTTGCCCTTGCATTCCAGCACTGCCCCATATCAACCTCATTTCACCCTCATCAGCTGTCAAGTCTTGGTTGTAAAGAGCCATCCAAACTTCCCCACTCTCAACTCTCTACAAACATCCCTCACCTCCCAGTGATTCACAGCTTCCTAGATGGAAAAGGTTGTAAAGAAACGGGCNGAATTAAGTATATTGCGTCATTACAAGGTTATGGCAAAAGTCTTCAATTGTTTTCCCCCTGCTTTGTATTCCGCAGCGCTCCAATGCTTCACAACCACCTAAAGCTTAATTTTTTCTGAGGTTTTGAGTTCAAGGCTGCTGTTGGTATTCTCTTGGTAGAAAACCAACAGTTATAGCAAAATTATACTNATGGCAAAAGTCTTCAATTGTTTTCCCCCTGCTTTGTATTCCGCAGCGCTCCAATGCTTCACAACCACCTAAAGCTTAATGTTTTCTGAGGTTTTGAGTTCAAGGCTGCTGTTGGTATTCTCTTGGTAGAAAACCAACAGTTATAGCAAAATTATACTGTATATTTGAGTGATGTCAGTAGCATGTATGCTTCATTAATAAGCAAACAAAACTTATGGTGTTTATATCAGGTTTACTAAATTTTTAACCCAACTTCATATGCAGAATTTTTTTATTTGTCTTTTCTCCATACTAGTATTGTATGTAATATAGTATGTTGTGTTTTCCTGCAGACTGATGATGAAACGCCGCAAGTCACAGGAGCTGTGCATTACTAGGAAGTCGTTCATGTGGGGAGAACTAAATGATGACTGGCTGATGGATCCTTATTCTGGACAAGAGGATGAAAACTCCATATTCAAGCTACACTGGGGAGTCAACTTGTTGGAGGAGGATGAAACTCGCATCAACGAACTGAGTGCTCATGTGAATGCACTGCGCCGCATAGCCATAGGGTGAGTTTTCTAATTAATGATGTAATGTTTAACATGTTTTTAGAAAAGACAGGCGTAAAAGTTGTTGGGCTCCTTCTGCTCTTTCCTTCACTCCCTGTACTCCACACCATACTGTAGTGTAAGATGAACATACTGAGGAAATCAACAAAATTAGAGTTTTGAGGTACTACGATGAGGTTAGGAGTATCTAATGAGTAGGGGTGTGCGAATAGTGATTTTAATGTATGAATATTTTCTAATAAAATAGTAAAATTTTCTAATAACTTGCTAATAGTTTTGAAGTCTAATAGCTACCAGTAAACATTTCGTTTCAGTTATATATAACGCAAATAAATATAATTTTACTGATCTTACAACAAACCGTTCTCACACATATAATACTTGCATCTTCAAGTGCAGTATATAATTTTTACAAAACAATATTTTGCTTGTATTGAACTTAAATAAATTATTTTTGTGTAAAGTATGATGTAGATATGAGGCAGACATTGTGAAAAATATATGATAATGTGCATGCATTGTTGCCATAGGGAAGAGTATATACATTTTGGTCATCAAAAAATATCATAAACGTTTTTTGCTATAAAAATAAATGCTTTATCGGGAAAAGAAATTGTTGCCTCGGTGTCACAAACTTATTTTCAGTAGTTATCAAGTTTTATTTTCAGTAATCATTTTGTAATGAGACAGTATTGTAAATTTTCGGGACACGTGTTTCATTTTCTTTAGCTTTTCTAAGCTTCGTAATCTTTTTGCCGGGTTCAAAATTAAAGCCGTGATAGTTAGTTAATCGGGCATACGTTTACAGTTTCATTTTNTCGTAATCTTTTTGCCGGGTTCAAAATTAAAGCCGTGATAGTTAGTTAATCGGGCATACGTTTACAGTTTCATTTCGAACGTCGTAGTTTTTAGTTTTTGTTAAGCGTCAGCATTATTTAGCTTTTTTCAGACTGCATCAACAAGTTTTGTACGGCATAGTTTCTATAACGTGTGGAGAGTGTGCGTGGCAGCCCACGCCAGGCCCTTATCTGTGGAGAGGGGGGTGATAGACAACACAAGTACTCGTGTGCCTGTAGCCTTCCGTCAGTTGATACCGAGCAGTTGGCTAAGTCAATCGCCATTGAAGTCAGTTGTTATTGAGCAGTTGAATCAAGTCGGTTGTCTGAAGCAGTCGTCAACTAGTGCTCGCCTAGGCCGCATCAGGTTTAGAGCTAACCCCTATACCAGCAAACTAGACTTTACTAGATTATTTCTCCGCCGGTGTGGGAGGTTGCTGCATTTAATTTCCTTCGGGCAAGTTTTTATAACATGAATAATTCTTAAACGACTGTGGCGCTATTCTGCACTTGTCTAATTACCTGTGAATGGTTCGTACTCTGCATATCTGAACTTCGTATGTAAACTGTGTCACTTAATTGATAAATAAAAGTATCGAACAAAACAAAACCGGAACTTTACTTTATTTCATATTTAATTGGCTTCCATTTTACAGAGTCTCGTGTTACTCCGTCTTGAGCTAGTCAAGTGGAAAGTTATAGGTAGTCGGCAACTTAAAGTCGGCTGTAACTGTGCGCATGCCACGTTACAATCTTTGTATGTGACGTGCATAAAGCCATAAGTTTGACGTACCACGAGACAACATCTTTGGCTTGTAGTAGCTTGCGCCTCTTTCACTGCCCCTATTCTGTGCCGTTACACGCCGTCGCTGACACGTTTTCCACAGCCTCTCTACACCTCAACGGTGGAAGTGTGCTGCGCCGCCTGCCAGTAGACAGCCTGCAATGGGTCGCTGCTAGCCACTACAGTGGGTGGGTTACTCCCCTGCCCAAGGCTGCGCTGTGGGCCGGCTGGTATTATATGCGCAGGAGCAATGGTTACCCCCATTCTCTTGCCGCTTCATGCACCACTCGCTTTCCACAGTCCTTGGAGTAGTATGTGGGCCACGGACCGGCCATTCTCTTGGCAGTTCACTGGGAGTAGCTCCCCCAACTTGAGCTCTAGGCTCTTGACCTATTGTTCTCTCTACGCACGTCTGATACCGTTACGAGGCAGTTCATTGAAGTAGTTCCCCAGTCTGAACTCTATGACACTTGTCCAGTTGTCTTCCTTACGTGCGGCAGTTACCGCTTACTTAGTACTGACTGGTAGTAAGCCCCAGCCTAGCGTCGCATTGCTAGCCAGTTATCACTTCAGTTCCGAAGTTCAGCAAGTTCGCAGTCAACCAGTTCTCGCCATGCGCCCGCGCCATTAGTTTGAGTCACGCATCATTCCTTACGCTTGGTCCCCGCCCTTCAGACCTAACTGGGCATAGATCAGGAGTCTATACTCTGCATTTTTCCATTAAAGACATTTGCTCTCGAGCTAGCCTTCTGCTGTCACAGCCACCCTTACCTACCCTTATCCTGAATTAGAATAACCCCCCTTNGCACTGCTTTGCAGCGATGGGAACCCCCCTTATCAGGTTCGGAAGGAAGCTCCTTGTTCTTGTCAGTGTTGTAGGCTTGGCTGCTAGCAGGGCAGGTCACACCGCTCTCCCGGGAACTCCCTTGGCAAGGACATAGAGAGTCTTTCCCGGCCTCCCAGGCCGGAGGAGGGAGAACTCCAAGGCTCCAGCTGTGTGCCTGACTCAAGTGGTCGGCTGCCCCTCATACATCACTGGAGAATTGGAGTAGCGTTTAGTGTTCTTTATGAGTAGAGTCAGTACCCTCAACCTAACGGTGAAACTTGAGCTATCACGTCGGCTCCCTCACTGCAGGTTGACGGTCAACTAATTCTTCTGCAAGACCGCGGCAGTAGTCCCCTCTGAGATTGTGTGTAGCTACCAACCCTCAACCCAACAGTAAGACTTGAGTGATAACTTTGCCCCTCCTTACTGCTTGTTGACGGGAAGGTAAGAGGGGACAAACCCTTACGGCATCGGCACCAGGAGGCATTACCGGCTCACTGGGAAGACCACGCCAGAGTAGAGTACCTTCGACTACCAAATACTGCGACCATTATCCAGACATGCCTTAGCCTATTCTTTCTAGACAGCCCCCTTAGCCTAGGTACCTTCTGTACACATCACTATCCCCCATCCCTGATCACCGTGCTGGGAGGAAGAAGGCGGCTAAGATCGCAATTGCCCAGGCAAAGCGAGCTGTCGAGCAGGAACCAGATGTCGCCAGGGTACTTAAATCTGCGAGAGGAAGCTGCTGAAGCTACATCCTCACCATGGAACCACCGAAGTGACGCTCCGCAATAACGCCGGCTACCAGACTGGGTGTGTCTCGGTACCCCGAGTTGTGTCCCCTCTGCTGGCGACCCCACCTAAGAGTTCCACCAGAGTTCGACAGACCAACTCACACACCGGCCATACGCCGCCTTGATGTTCACCTCTGCCATTTTGCCACCTGTATCAAGGCCGATACCGTTGGCCAAGCACCTACTTGGTCCGCAACTCACCGGATCTGCAAACTTGCACCTCCCAAGTTCAATTGCATGATTGAGATCCCCGCTGACATGCAGAAACCTCAATAAGAGGGGTACGTCTCCCTGGTCAGCCCTAATTAAAGCCCCGTTAAAGGAGTGCACTGCTGCCTATCTCTTAGAGGGAGAACTGACGTTTCCATTTCAGAGACTGAGGTGGCGTCAAATTTAAATAGATGTATTTTCACTGTTGAATTGGTAGTAGATTCTGCAAAGCAAACGCTGAGGTTGGGTGCAAACAGTTGCTGTGCTATTTTCTAATGCACTGCATACTGTTTTCACATGTGTGCAATTTATTTCTACCGTGGTCTGAAACAGTAACAGAATTTGTTTACCGTAAATTGAAGTGTATGACAGACTGTGTAAATGTGAACGTTTCATTGTAAATGCTTGCAACCAGCTTGCGGTACTACCAGCGGTGTTTGTTCACGTTCCACCGCAGTTCGACGTAGTGCCATGTTATTGTTCGTGTTGACGGTGTCGCTGTCTCATGCCCTCGTCAATATACCAAAATTGTAATCTTTTAAATATGTTTGCAGAAATAAACCACTATAATTTCCCTGAAATTACCAAAAAAATCTGAGTGTTTGTTGTGAGGGGCTGCGTGGTATGCAAATAAAAGCAACACCAAGAATTTTTTTTGGTAGTGCACAACTGCGATAACATAACCTTTACACGTATATTTCTTTCAGGCAGCAAACAATAAGAAAGAAGAAATAGGCCCTACTTCCGTAAATGTTACGGTGAAAATAAATGTGTATATTACGGTTTTATGTATAATTCTGGGTTTTATAATGTTTCTAAACGAGTCATTCAGTAACAAACTAATATAAACAACCTCGCTGGGATCTAATGTGATGGTTAATTTGCCACTTCATGAAATGGCAAAAATCATAAAAATTACTAAATATAAACAACCTCTCTGGATCCAATGATCGTTAATTTGCANCTTCATGAAATGGCAAAAATCATAAAAATTACTAAATATAAACAACCTCTCTGGATCCAATGATCGTTAATTTGCAACTTCATGAAATTACAAAAATAATCATAAAAATGACTAGGTACCATGATCATTAATGGTGCAGCTCTAATAATTTTGTAATTATGTGTGCGAGGAGGTTTTTATATGTAATGGGCTTATNCATGATCATTAATGGTGCAGCTCTAATAATTTTGTAATTATGTGTGCGAGGAGGTTTTTATATGTAATGGGCTTATTATAATTTCTCTTCTATATTTTGTCTGTGGACATTCTACCTAGTATTTATTGAGTATGTTAATGTATTTTACAATTTTTAAATGTATTTATAAAATTATTTCTAAAAAAAACATTGAAAAAGGATAGCTAGTATTAAAATGGAAAAGAGAGAAGGTTGTTCTAATCACCCACCTGAATGCATATTTAGACAAAGTAATTCAAGATTGGAAACAGCATCTCAATAATTTGCATACAGTACATTAGTTGATTGAATTTTGTAACAGTAGTTTCATATGCTTAAAACAAGCCTCCTTATTATGAACAAATGTACCACGCTGAGTGGCAAAAGGTTTTCCTCGACAAATTAGTTGAAAATGTTGATCACTGTTATTTATGCAATATGTGTTCAAGTATACATACTAATCAAAATGTAATGATTTCACGCTTCCCTTGTGGAATTTCTCCCTTGTTTACAACATAAACAATGAATGTTGTGGGCACTAGTGAAATATATACAGTGAAGTCTCAGTTAACCATCATCCTTTTAACCGTCAGTAAACTGACACGACAAGTAAAACAATAAAATTCAATACAAAAAACTAACTTCAACTAAAAATGAAATAACTTTTTCCTCGCTTCATATTACATCAAATTAAGCACATTATTGAGTTGTTGTTATGCATATGACATGACATTATGTATATGGGTCATTTTTATGTAACTGTGCGGTGCGGAATGCGAATGACTTACGTTTGTTATTTATATACAACCTACATATGTACTTCGTAGAATCGTTCCGTCTTCCTCACCACCCTATCGGAATTTCTAGACACTCATCCGCCCTCCCATTCCTACAGTCAGCTCAGTAGCGGTAGTCACTTAGTCAGCAAGTCATTGTCCTCAGTTTGTTGTCAAAGTGTAGTGTGTTTAAAAATGTCTGAGAAACTGATACGTGTTGTATTGGGACTTTCTCAAAAACTTGAAATTATAAAACGACTGCTTGAAGGAGAAAGCGCGACGAGTATCGCTCCGCTATATGCAATCAGGCAGGCGACAGTCAATGATATTAAGAAAGATGAAATAAAATTGAAAGTCATGTTTCAAAAATGCAAACGACAGACGGAGATGTCAAACTAAGAAAAACGACGAAGCCAGCAAAACTGGACCAACTGGATACAGTAATGTATCAGTGGTTCATTCAAGCCCGCAGTCAAGGGATACCAGTTTCTCGGCCCATAATAATGGCTAAAGCTATCGAGATGAACAAGAAGCTTGATGGGGATCCTTCATATAAGGCTAGTATAGGTTGACTGGATAAATTTAGGGGTCGACATGGCATAAGGGAGTTGGACATACAGTATCGGGTAAAAACTAAGCGCTGATAGTACAGTCATTGTAGAAAATCTGGAAAAACTAATGAAAGAAAGAAAAGATAGAAATTTGGTCAGAGAGCAGGTTTACAACTGTGATGAAACTGGCCTAAATTGGAAAGTACTTCCCTTGAAAACCTTGGCCTCCTTATCGGAAAAATTTTCACCTGGTTTTAAAATGCAAAAAGACAGAATTACTGTTATGGTGTGTGCGAATGCAAATAGTAGAAATAGGTTTCCTTTACTAATCATTGAAAAATCTAAAAAGCCTCGAGTTTTCAAAAATATGAATTTATAACATCTTACCTGCCAAATATTATGCACAAAAAAGTGCCTGGATGAGCCAGGATATATTTAATAAGTGGTTCCACAGTGTGTTTGTGCCAAATGTAAAATCACATTTGAAATCAATTGGATTGCCTGAAGAATTCATGTTATTAATGGACAATGCACCAACTCATCCTTCTCATGACTTGCGAAATGATGATGGAAAAATTACTTACCACTTTTTGCCTGCCAACACTACCCCACTAATTCAGCCCATGGACCAGGGTATTATTGAAAGCATGAAGCGACCTTATCGAAAATGCTTTATTTTCAAAAAGTTGTTTGCGTTGGGGATGAATTAATAAGTGTAAAGCAGTTTTGGAAGTCATACACTATTAAAGACACAATTTTTAATGTCGCTGAAGCCTGGTAAGATATACCAGAAGAAACATTAAAAAAGGGCTGGAACAAACCGTGGCCTGAGACTGTAAACGAGAATGAGGCCATAAATTAATCGGGAAATTATGAGGAAATTATACTTGTGTGTCAAGGGATTCCAGGTGGAGAAAAAACATCAATAGGTGAAGTAAGTGAAGGGCTGGGAATTGACAGATTTGACGGAGGTTTTGAAATATTAAATGAGGAGGAACTTGTATTAAGTGCAACACAGGAAGTAGAATGTTTAAGTGAAGAAGAAGAGGAAGATANAGGGATTCCAGGTGGAGAAAAAACATCAATAGGTGAAGTAAGTGAATGGCTGGGAATTGACAGATTTGACGGAGGTTTTGTATATTAAATGAGGAGGAACTTGTATTAAGTGCAACACAGGAAGTAGAATGTTTAAGTGAAGAAGAAGAGGAAGATACACTCAAGGATTGCCCCAAAATAATTAGCCACAGTGACACTGAAAACATGTTTTCCAAGTGCATAGAATGGTACGAGCAACAAGAAGAGGCAGATGCTACACAGATATTACTCCTACGTAAGATACGCAACACAGCAGCAACAAAAGCCAGTGGAGTATTACAACAAAGGAAAATGACAGACTTTAGGTAGGATTATCTTACTGAACATATACATAATAGTACTGTATTGAATTTTGTTATTTTATCAACATAATAAACAGAAGTCTACAATATTTAATATCAAATACATACTGTGCTGTACATA